>CAKNYM010052251.1:134130-150200 GCA_932195095.1 Andricus curvator
GAAAGGATTTCTCTTTGGATCGATCGTTACCATCTCCGATGATAATATAGAATTCTAGTAAAAATAGTTACTTAAATAACATTTTATCCCAAGTTTTGTTAAGACTTTACGGTAGTAATAATTTTTTAAACCTTTTAGCAATAATATTTCATTAATTATTATCATTTTAATTAATTTTTCTGAAAAAAGATCTTCTCCTTTCGCTCCGCTGGGAATCAAACCACAGAACTACTGATTTCTGGTCAGATGCTTTCCCACTAAGCTACTAGAGAGATCGAGAGAAGAAACTTTTTTCAGAAAATACACCCATTATTTTGCAAGGTGGTACATATCAAATTTTTCAAGGAATCTGCATTATCATAACAGAATACCAGAAATTTTTAACATCTTTTCAGAATAGATGGAAATATGAATTAAAAATTATTTCAATTAATTTTATTCTGAAAAAAGGTCTTCTCCTTTCGCTCCGCTGGGAATTGAACCACAGAACTTCCGATTGCGTGTATTTTCTGAAAAAAAAAGTATATTCTGTCGATCTCTCTAGTAGCTTAATGGGAAAGCACCCGACCGGCAATCGGAAGTTCTGTGGTTCGATTCCCAGCGGAGCGAAAGGAGATCTTTTTTCAGAAAAAAATTAATTAAAATAATTTTGAATTCATACTTCCATCTAGTCTGAAAAGACGTTAAAAATTTCTGTTCTTCTCTTATGATAATACAGATTCATTTAAGGGAAAAAAAATTTACTAACCATAAATCTGGATGTAAGTCTCGCTGATTTTTCTTTCCCTTGTTGCAGAATTAGTGAGGACACATTTGTAGACACCTTCATCTTCTTTTGTAGTATTAGTTATTTTCAATATATTTTTTACATAAGTGACATTTAAATTGTATTCCAGTGGGTAATACGGTTCAAAGGTATGTTTTCTTGTAGAATTCAACAAAGAGGTGTTCTAAACAAACGTAGAAATCATCAGTGATGAGAAAATTTTTTTTTTTTTAACTATTAGTTACTAATTAGTATTAATAACTGTTAGTTACTATTAGTTACTAAGTATTAAACTATTATTTTTTTGAAATGTTTCAACATTCTTAAAAAGCTTCTAAATTTTGTTTTAAAATCTTAAAAAATCTACATTTTGTTAAAAAAATTTTGACACATTTTCAAAATATAAATTATTTCTGGATTTTTTTTAAACTTTTGAATATCCTTTAAGATGCTACGAATTTTTCTTAAATTATTTTTATTACTTTTGCAAAAAAAGTAACTATTGTTACTTTTTTATTTTAGAAGTATCGCGCTTTATGCGGGCGTGTAATTTTCCACTCTGAAGGGAAAAATAATTTGTTATAAAAAAAAAATTTGAATAACTATTTAGTAATTAAACAAGATAAAATAAAACTTTTAGAAGTTTGGAAGTTTAAAAATATTTTATAAATTGTCAGAAATTTTTTCAAATTTTAAAACATTTTGAATAAATTTATTAAAAATTTTCTCAGGAATCTTAAAAAAATTGCATTTTCTTTAAACTTTTCAAATTCCTTAAAAAGCTTCAAAATTTTATTTAGAAATCTTCAAAAATCTACATTTCGATTAAAATTTTTTAAATATTCTCAAGATTTGAATCAATTCTAGAATTTTTTCAGATACTTTTCCGAAAATTTTTGAAACCTTTTTCAAAGTTTTAAAATCTTGTTAAATAATCTTTTAAAGCTGATTTTTCAAAATCAAAGATCATAAAATAATTTTCAAGGATTCTTAAGAAATTTTTTTTATTCTTCACAAAACTTTCAAAAATCTTGATTTAAAGAAATTATTTATCGTCTCTTCAAGTTTCAAATTATTTTTCAATATTTTCCAAACTTTTAAATATCCTTCAAACTTACTCGAATTTTTTCCAAATTTTTTTATTCTTGCAAAATCGAAAAATTTTGCTTCGAAATTTTAGGAATTTATGAAATAATTTGAAATTTTTTCAAATCTTTTTCACTTTCCTAATGAAATTTATTTTTCAGAACAATTTTTTTTTTCTTGAAATGTTTCAACATTCTTAAAAAGCTTCTAGATTTTGTTTTAAATTCTTAAAATATCTATATTTTGATCAATTTTTTTAAATATTCTCAAGATTCTAATTAATTCTGGAATTTTTAAAAAACTTTTAAATATCCTTTAAGATAATACGAATTTTTCTTAAACCATTTTTAAAAAATACGACAATATTAAAAAAATTACCTTGAAATCTTCCAGATTCCTGTCGAACAATTTTTGAAATCTTTTGAAATGTTTTGAAATCTTTTTAAATATACTCTTAAGACTAATTTCAAAAAATCGAAAATCATTACAAATTTTAATATGAATCTTAAAAAAATGTTTTCCCTTTAGAAACTCTTCAAAAATGTATATTTGAAAAATTATTTGACATCTTTTCAAGATTTAAATTATTTTTTATCTTTTCAAAATTTTTAAATATCTTTTGAACTTGCCTGAATTTTTTCTAAATTTTTTTTATTTTGCAAAATTGAAAAAATTTTGCTTCGAAATTTTAGAAAATAATTTGGAATATTTTCAAACTTTTTTCACTTTTCTAATAAAATTTACTTCTCAAAATTTTTTTTTTAAATTTTTTGAAATGTTTCAACATTCTTAAAAGTCTTCTCAATTTTTGTTTTTAAATCTTCAAAAATCTGTATTTTGCTTAAAATTTTTTGAAACATTTTCAAGATTTAAATTAATTCTGTCATTTTTTCAAAACTTTTAATTATCCTTCAAAATGATCAGAATTTTTCCTAAATTATTTTTAAAAATCCTGGAAAATTAAAAAAATGGCATTAAAATCTTTCAGATTCCTTTCCGACAATTTTGGAAATCTCTTTAAATATTTTGAAATCATTTCAAATATTCTCTTAAAACTGATTTTTCAAAACCAAAAATCATTTTAAATTTTTCTACGAATCTAAAGAAAACTTTTTTATTGTTTAGAAACCTTTCAAAAATCTACATTTAAAAAAATTATTTGACATTTCTTCAAGTTTTAAATTATTTTTGAATATTTTGAGAACTGTTAAATACCTTTAAAACTTACTCGAATTTTTTCCAAATTTTTTTATTCCTGCAAAATTGAAAAATTTTAGAAATTTATGAAATAATTTGAGAATTGTTCAAATCTTTTTCACTTTTCTAATAAAATTTATTTTTCAAAACAAATTTTATCGATTATGCTTGAAAGATATTCAAAAGTTTTCAAAAGATTCAAAAATAATTTAAGACATCCGGAAAAGTCCAATCTTTTTTTTTTCAATCCAGATTTTTGTAAGGTTTCTGAAAAATAAAAAAATGTTCTTAAGATTCCTAGGAAAATTTTTCATGATTTTAGATTTTTTAATATTAGTTTTAAGAGAATATTTAAAAAGGTTTCAAAAATTGTCTGAAAAGAATCTGGAGGATTTCAAGGTAATTTTTTAATATTGCAGGATTTTTTAAAAATAATTTAGGAAAAATTCAAATCATCTTAAAGGATATTTAAAAGTTTTAAAAAAATTCAAGAATTAATTTAAATCTTGAGCATATTTTTAAAACAAAATTCAACAAAATGTAGATTTTTGAAGATTTTAAAACCAAATCTAGAAGCTTGTTAAGAATGCTGTAACATTTCAACAAACAAAAAATTTGTTTTAAAAAATAAATTTTATTAGAAAAGTGAAAAAGATTTGAAAAAATTTCAAATTTTTCATAAATTTCTAAAAATTCGAAGCAAAATTTTTCAATTTTGCAAGAATAAAAAAATTTGGAAAAAATTCGAGTAAGTTTGAAAGATATTTAAAAATTTTGAAAATATTCAAAAATAATTTAAAACTTGAAGAGATGTCAAATAATTTGTTTAAATCTAGATTTTTGAAAGGTTCGTAAAAAATAAAAAAGTTTTCTGTAGATTCGTAGAAAAATTTGAAATGATTTTTGGTTTTGAAAAATCAGTTTTAAGAGAATATTTGAAATGATTTCAAAACATTTAAAGAGATTTCAGAAATTGTCAGAAAGGAATCTGAAAGATTTTAATGCAATTTTTTTAATTTTCCAGGATTTTTAAAAATAATTTACGAAAAATTCGAGTCATTTTGAAGAATAATTAAAAGTTTTGAAAAACTTCAAGATTAATTTAAATCTTGAAAATGTTTCGGAAAATTTAAAACAAAATATAGATTTTTGAAGATTTAAAAACAAAATTTAAAAGATTTTTAAGAATGTTGAAACATTTCAAGAAATTGAAAAAAAAAATTTTGAGGTGTAAATTTTATTAGAAAAGTGAAAAAAGTTTGAAAATATTTCAAATTATTTTCTAAAATTTCGAAACAAATTTTTTCAATTTTGCAAGATTAAAAAACTTTAGAAAAAATTCGGGAAAGTTCAAAAGATATTTAGAAGTTTTGAGAAGATAAAAAAACAATTTAAATCTTGAAAAGATGTCAAATAATTTTTCAAATCTAGATTTTTGTAGGGTTTCTAAAGGGATTTTTTTTTTAAGATTCCTATGAATTTTTTTTAAATATTTTAGGATTTTTTAAAAATAATTTAAGAAAAATTTAAATCATCTTAAAGGATATTTAAAAGTTTTTAAACAATTCCAGAATTAATTTAAATCTTGAGAATATTTCAAAACAAATATAACAAAATATAGATATTTTAAGATTTTAAAACAAAATCTAGAAGTTTTTTAAGATTGTTGTAAAATTTCAAGAAAAAAAAATTTGTTTTGAAAAATAAATTTTATTAGAAATGTGAAAAAGATTTGAAAAAATTTCAAAATGATTCATAAATTTCTAAAATTTCGAAGCAAAATTTTTCAATTTTGCAAGAATACAAAAATTTAGAAAAAATTCGAGTAAGTTTGAAAAATATTTAAAAGTTTTGAAAAGATTCCAAAATAATTCATAACTTGAAGAGACGGTAAATAATTTTTTTAAATCAAGATTTTTTAAATGTTTCTAAAGAATAAACAAATTTTCTGAAGAATCCTAAGAAATTATTTTATGATCTTTGATTTTGAAAAATCAGCTTTAAAAGATTATTTAAAAAGATTTTAAAACTTGTAAAAATGTTTCAAAAATTCTCGGAAAAGTATCTGAAAGATTTTAAGGCCATTTTTTCAGTTTTGCAGGATTTTTAAAAATAATTTGGGAAATATTCGAATCATTTCTAAAGACATTTAAAAGTTTCGAAAAAATTCTATAATTGATTCAAATCTTGAAAATATTTCCAAAAATTTGTATCGAAATGTAGATTTTTGAAGATTTCTAAATGAAATTTTGAAGCTTTTTGAGGATTTTGAAAGGTTTAAAGAGAATACCATTTTTTTTTAAATTCCTGAAAAAATGTTTAATAAATTTATTCAAAATATTTTAAAATTTGAAAAGATTTCTGAAAATTTATCAAATATTTTTAAGTTTCTTCCAAACTCCTAAAAGTTTTCTTTTATCTTCTTCAATTACTAAATAGTTATTTAAAATTTGTATTTTGTATAAAAAATTATTTTTCCCTTCAAAGTGAAAAATTACACGCGCGCATAGAGCGCGATTGATGATGCTAGAGTACTACTGAAATAAAAAAGTAACAATAGTTACTTTTTTTGCAAAAGCAACAATAGTTACTTTTTTGCAAAAGTAACAACAGTTACTTTTTTCAAAAGAAACAGTAGTTACTTTTTGCAAAAGAAATAATAGTTACTTTTTGCAAAAGAAATTATTACTTTTGTAAAAAAGTAACAATAGCTACTTTTTGCAAAAGTAACAATAGTTACTTTTTCCCAAAGTAACAAAAGTTACTTTTTCAAAAGTAAGAATAGTTACTTTTTGCAAAAGTAACCATAGTTACTTTTTTGAAAAAGTAAAAATAGCTACTTTTTTGCAAAAGTAACAACAGTTACTTTAATGAAAAAGTAACAATAGTTGCTTTCTTGTCAAAGTAACAACAGTTACTTTTTTCAAAAGAAACAATTGTTACTTTTTTGCAAAAGAAACAATAGTTACTTTTTGCAAAAGTAACAATAGTTACTTTTTCCAGAAGTAACAATAGTTACTTTTTCCAGAAGTAACAAAAGTTACTTTTGACAAAAGTAAGAATAGTTACTTTTTTGCAAAAGTAACCATAGTTACTTTTTTGAAAAAGTAAAAATAGCTACTTTTTGCAAAAGTAACAACAGTTACTTTTTTGCAAAAGTAACAATAGTTGCTTTCTTGCCAAAGTAACAATAGTTATTTTTTTGCTAAAGTAACAACAGTTACTTTTTTGAAAAAGTAACAATATTTACTTTTCTCAAAAGAAACAATCGTTACTTTTTTTCAAAAGAAAGAATAGTTACTTTATGCAACAGTAATTGTTACTTTTGTAAAAAAGTAACAATAAAAAATAATAAATAAATATTAATAATAATAAATAATAAAAAATAATTTAGTTTTATAAATATTTTTTTAATAATAAATAAATATACCATTGGTAATTCCCAGTCTAAAATATAATTTGTCAAATTGGTGATCGGTGCATGACACTCAACTTCCAAGGTCCCCCCTATTAGATCACATCTATCTATAGACTTTATGTTTGGTTCATTTATCAATCTATGCTCTAAAACAAAAATTACATATTTATTATAAATTATACTGTTTTATTTTTTCATCGTCATAAAAATTTCACTACTGATAAATAGTATCGGACCACTAACCGGATCACCTATTAAAAATTAGCCTTGACTTTGAAAGCTGATAACGCCGCCCAGATTAAAGATAATTTTTTTATATTTTTTTATTTGAAACCTAGTTAAATGTTGCGTTAAATGAGCCCTAGCTCAAGTAATTTGGCATTGTGAGTATTAAATTATCACATGAGAAAGACACAAATAAAATTTGGATTTTTAAAGAATTTTGTACTTCAACTTCAACTTTTGGCAGAAGCTAGCAAAATGAATTTATAATTTGATATTTTACAAAAGTCGTACTTACGATTTTGGCTTTTTTTTAAATAAATTATAAAATTAAAAAATTAATTTTAATAGCTCCTGCTAAGAATTGAAGTTAAGGTACAAAATTCCTTGGAAATCGGAATTTTCTTTCTATCTTTCTCATTTGATAACTTAATAACCACAAGGTTGAATTAGTTCAACTAGGGCTTATTCAACGCAGAATTTAATAAGCTACCAAATGAATTTTTCTAAATATTTCTATCTTCATGCTGGACGGTGTTATCACTTTTTAAAGTGAAGGCTAATTTTTATTGGGTCACCGGATTAGTGGTCCGATACTATCCGTCGGTAATTTTTTTTTTAATTTATAAAATACTCACTAAAGAATATGGTAGGTATCAGGCGTTCTTCATATCGACCATCAGGGGATCTGGCTTTGCAAACAAATAAACCATTATCTTCAGGTGTAAAATTGATTACTCTAAAACCAAATGAGGGATGGTAATTGAATCTTTTATCATTCGTGAGAACCTAAAAATAAAAAATTTATTCAAATTAATTATTACAGATAGTATCGGACCACTAGGCGGGTAACCTATTAAAAATTGAACTTGACTTTAAAAGGTCATAACGCCTTCCAGAATATAGATAAAAAAATTTTCGAAAAAAATTTGGAAAGCTTATTAAATTCTGCGTTGAATGAGCCTTACTTGAAGCAATTTGGCCTTTTGGGTATTGACTTATGACGTCAGAAAAACAAAAATAAAATTACGATACAAGGTAAAAAATTCCTTAAAAATCCGAATTTTTTTCGTCTTTTTCATTTGATAACTTAATACCCACATGGCGAAATTTTTTCAACTAGGGTTCATTTTACGCAGAATTTAATAAGCTTTTCAGTAAATTAATTAATAATAATTATCTATATTCTGGACGGCGCTATCACCTTTTAAAGTAAAAGCTCATTTTTAATGGGTCGCCCGGCTTGTAGTCCGATACTATCCGTCGGGATTGTATTTTAAAATTAAATTTTTTATGTTTGACGTATTTAAAAAAAAAATTGATACATTGATATCACCTACTGTAACATTTCTACGATAATGGCGTTCAAGTTCCATTTTTATTTCTCGAGATGCTCGATCGCAACCAAAAGTTGCTTCAAAGTGTTTACCCATAATGTAGACCCTGTGTCCCAACTTTTGTCCAAAAAGACTTTTTGAAGCTGAAATTTTCGAAAATTTTAAAAAGATTATAATGCTTAATTTTTTCTCTTAAAAATAGTTTCTATTGAAAAATAGGATTAATTATACCTACACGTTACGTAGAAGATTGTCTTGTTGAAAAGATTAAATTCAGGATCCAAATCTGTGTTTGTATTATTTTTAATTTCTATACAACCATAAAAGCCAGTGTCTCCGTGAACTGCTCTTGGACGTCGGAAAACATTTGTTATTAAACCGGTGTCATTTTTATGACGCGAAATTGTAAAATCGGAAGTCTGGGACTGAAAAAGGCAGTTTCAAAAATATTTAAACTCAAAATTTCATAATTAGGCAATTATGTTAAAAAATATCTTATAATTTTATTTTTTAACAAATTTTGTATAAATACCGATTTTTCATGTTTTCTGTAGTGGATATAATCCATTCCTGGATAATAGAAGTTCATAAATGTATTGCCATGACAAAACATTTCGAGGGCATCACCTTCTTTAATTACAAATGACTGAAATTCGACATCCTCCCATTCTTTTGGTTCGATTAAATATGCCTCTATATCTGAAAAAAAATATTCCAATAAAATTATCACCGACATTACTTCAGATAAATAATTTTCTGACAAAAAGAAAAAATCTGCCTGAGCCCGGATTTGAACCGGGAACGTCACTATAGTTAACGCTCCACTTATGGATAGTGGCGTTCTTCAAAGATTATTTATTCAAAGTAATCGTGTTAACCGGTACCAGTAAAAAAAATAATCGGTACCGGTAACCAAAATATTACCGGTATCGACAATAAGATTTCAGAAAAAAATTCAAAATGATTTAGGTTTTATTTTGAAAGATTAATGTTAAGTTTTGAAGATTTCAAAATAGGCTGTCTCTAATCATCCCGAATTTCGGGATGACGAGACACTTCGACCAAAATATGTGAAAACAGAATCTGGAAGATTTTAAGAAAATTTTTTTTTATTTGTCAGGTTAAAAAAAAATTCAGGAAAACTTTGAATTATTTCAAAAGATATTCCGAAGTTTTCAAAAAATTCGAAAAAAATTCAAATTTTGAGAAGATTTTTAAAAAAATTCTAACAAAATGTAGATTTTTGAAGATTTCGAAAAAGAAGCTTTTTAAGAATTGTAAAAGGTTTCAAGAGAATAAACAAATTTCAAAATATTTCCGGTTGAATTTAAAATGATTTTTTATTATGAAAAAAGAATTTTAAGAGAAAATTGAAAAAAATCCAAATATTTGAAATGATTTTCTGCAATTTAAAAAAAAGAGTGTAGATTTCAAAACCAAATTTTTCGACTTTTCATAATTTGTTTTGAAAAGATTCTAGAATAATGTAAAACTTGTAAAGATCTGAAATTGTTTTAAATGTAGATTTTTGAAGATTTCGAAAAAAAAGCTTTTTAAGAATTTTGAAAGGTTTCAAGAGAATACATTTTTTTTAAGATTCCAGGGAAAACTTTAAATGATTTTTTTATTAAAAAAAAATAAATGTTAGGAAAAAATTGAAAAAAATTCAAAAGATTTTAAATGATTTGCTACAATTTCAAAAAAAAATGTACAAAGTTTCAAAACAAAATTTTGCAATTTTGAAAGATTACAAAAGTTTGGAAAATATTCGAATAAGAAGCATTTTAAGAGTTTTAGAAAGTTTCAAGAAAATAAAAAAAGAATTCCCAAAATTCCTGAGAAAACTGCAAATGATTTTTTATTTCAAAAAATTAATTTTAAGAGAATATATTTTTTTTAATTTCAACATTTCAAAAGATTTCCAAAATTGTCAGAAAAGAATCTGGAACATTTTAAAGCCATTTTTTTTATTTCGCAGAGTTTAAAAACAATTTCAGGAATATTCGAAGCAGTTCAAAAAATATTTAGGAACATAAGAAGAAATTTTGTAAAATCCTGTAAAATAAATAAATTTTCTTAAATATTTTCTAGATAATGTTTCCACAAATATGAAATTTTCAAAAATCTTGTTGAGTTTTCTGATAAAATTGGGTCAATTATATTTATATACCCTTGAAAACAAATAAAAAATTAAACTTAAGAAATAAATAGTTATTTGAAATTTTTATTTTGTATTGAAAATTATTTTTTCCTCAAATTGTGATTTGATTTTTTTTTTGTGTGAAAAATAATTTTTTGTTGAAAATTCAATTATTGTTTTAAAAATTTGTATTTTTGGTTTAAAAGTCTTTTGATATAAAAATTTATTTTTCTCAAATACAACTGTTTAGTTGAAAATTATTCTGTTTCATTGAGGATTCAACTATTTTGTTAGAAATTAATGTTTTTTGTACAAAATTAATTAATTAATTTGGTTTTAAATTAACTTTTTTATTGAAAATTCATATTCTTAGGTTAAAAAATTAAACTGTTTTGTAGAAAATTCGTATCTTTTGGAAAACATTATTTTAATCTTTTTTAGTTCGAACTTCAACTGGTTGAAAATGAATATTAATTGGTTGAGGATTCAACATTTTTATTGAAAATTCGTCTTTTTGGATAAAATAAACTGTTTTTCATTCGAAATTAAAAAAATTTTGGGTAAAAATATCAACTTCTCGGCTTGAAAATTTAACAATTTGGCCGTAGATTATCTCCTTGGTTGAAAGTTAACTTTTTTGTTGCAAAATCATATTTTTAAATAAAAAATTTGTCTTTTTGGGTTGAAAATTGAACAATTTGTTCTTGAGTTTTTTTTATTGACTTAAAAATCTTTATTTGTTAAAACTTCGTCATTTTGGTTTGAAAATGTATCTCTTTTGGTTGAAAATTTATTTCTTTCGTTAAAAATTCAACTATTTTGTTGAAAATTAACTTTTCTAACTGAAAATTTAACTAATCTAGGAATCTGTATTATCGTCAGAGAATAACAAAAAAAAATTAACGTCTTTTCAGACTAGATGGAGATATGAATTACAAAATATTTTTAATTAATTTTGTTTCTGAAAAAAGATCTTCTCCTTTCGCTCCGCTGGGAATCGAACCACAGAACTTCCGATTGCCGCTCGGGTGCTTTCCCATTAAGAAAGGAGAAGATCTTTTTTCAGAAAAAAAATAATTAAAAATAATTTTTAATTCATATCTCCATCTAGTCTGAAAAGACGTTGAAAATTTTCTGTTATTCTCTGACGATAATACAGATTCCTTGAAAAATTTGATTTACCACCTGGCAAAATAATGCGTGTATTTTCTGAAAAAAGTTTCTTCTAATTAATTTTCTTATGTTACACATTGCGATCTACTGGTCAAATGATTTTTCTGGTGAAACGAAAAAAAGTCTGTCTTAGCCCGGATTTGAACCGGGAACGCCATGAAAAAAAAAAAAAAAAAAAAAAAAATTCTATTAGAAGTTTCTTCTCTCGATCTCTCTAGTAGCTTAATGGGAAAGCACCCGACCGGCAATCGGAAGTTCTGTGGTTCGATTCCCAGCGAAACAAAAATTCTTTTTCAGAAAAATTTTACGATTTTACGAAAATTATATTTCTATAAGCTTAAAACAAAAGAATAAATAAACTTGAGAAAAAAACAGTAATTCAATTTTTTTTTTTGTATAAAAATTAAACTAATACAATTTTTTATTACTGGATCGTCATTAGATTTTTATCTTTTTCTAGTTTTCAGACTTAAATGCGAGTTGAATTAATACAATTCAATAGGAAAATCTAATTATTTTTGGTTGAGAGTCAATTATTTCTGGTTGAAAATTATACTATTATATTTGTGGGTTAGAATTAATTGATAGCAGTTAAAAATTGTATTATTTGGTTAAAAATTTAATCATTTTGTTAGAAATTTAAAAATGTTTGTTTAACAAATTTACCTTTTTGAATAAAAACCTACATGTTTCGTTGAAAATTCGTCTTTTCGGGTTAAAAATTCAACTATTCTGGTAGAAAATTCAACTAATTGTTTGAAAGTCAACTTTCTTATTAAAAATTCATATTTTGAAAATTTAAATTTTTTTCAGAAAATTCATATATTTTGTTGAAAATTCGATTTTTTTATTTTTATTATTTTATTATTTTTCATTTTTTTATTGGAAATTTAACAATTTTGTTAAAAATTTGACAATTTGTTTGAAATTAACTTTTTAAAATTGAAATTTAACTAATTGATTGAATATTCATGTTTTTCGTTGAAGATTCGATTTTTCTGATAGAAAACTCATGAATTTGATTAAACATTTAACTATTTAGTGACAAATTCAACTATTTTCTTGAAAATTTTTTTTTTTTTTGCTGAAAATTAATTTTTTTAACTGAATATTTTTAATCGTTTTTGTTTCTTTACTTTTTGTTAGTGGAAAATTCGTATTTTTGGTAGAAAATTATTTTTCTGAAATGTAAATTAATCTTCTTGATTGAAAACTGGATTTTTTTATAAGAAAACCAATCTTATAGGTTGAAAATTCATCTTTTTGATTGGAAATTTAAAAATTTTGTTAAAAATTTGACAATTTGTTTGAAATTAACTTTTTAAATTTGAAATTTAACTAATTGATTGAATATTCATGTATTTTGTCGAAAATTCGATTTTTTGGAAGAAAATTCATCTTTTTGGTTAAACATTTAATTATTTAGTAACAAATTCAACTATTTTCTTGAAAAGTTGTTTTTTTGGCTGAAAATTAATTTTTTAGACTGAATATTTTTAATCGTTTTTGGTTCTTTATTTTTTGTTAGTTGAAAATTCATATTTTTGGTAGAGATTCATCTTCTGGGATGTAAATTAATCTTCTTGATTGAAAATTTTTTTTTTTTTGACAAAATATTCAACTATTTGGTGCAAAATTCATCTATTTTGTAGAAAATTTTAATTTTTTTGAAGGAAAATTTATCGTATTGGTTCAAAATTTATCTTTTTGGTTGAGAATTTAACAATTTTAATGAAATTACCAATTTTGTTGAAAATTCGTTTTACTTAATTAACTTTTTAAAATTGAGATTTAACTAATTGGTTGAAAATTCATGTATTTCGTTGAAGATTCGATTTTTCTGATAGAAAACTCATCAATTTGGTTAAACATTTAACTATTTAGTAACAAATTCAACTATTTTCTTGAAAAATTGTTTTTTTGGCTGAAAATTAATTTTTTTGACTGAATATTTTTAATCGTTTTTGGTTCTTTATTTTTTGTTAGTTAAAAATTCGTATTTCTGGTAGAAAATTATTTTTCTGAAATGTAAATTAATCTTCTTGATTGAAAATTGGATTTTTTTATAAGAAAACCAATCTTATAGGTTGAAAATTCATCTTTTTTATGGGAGATTTGACAATTTTGTTAAAAATTTGACAATTTGTTTGAAATTAACTTTTTAAATTTTAAATTTAACTAATTGATTGAAGATTCATGTATTTTGTTGAAGATTCGATTTTTCTGATAGAAAACTCATCAATTTGGTTAAACATTTAACTATTTACTAACAAATTCAACGATTTTCTTGGAAAATTGGTTTTTTGGCTGGAATTTAAATTAATCTTTTTTAATTAAAATTCATTTTTTCGACTAAATATTCAACTATTTGGTGAAAAATTCATCTATTTTGTAGAAAATTTGAATTTTTGTAAAGGAAAATTTATCTTATTGGTTCAAAATTTATCTTTTTGGTTGAGAATTTAAAAATTTTAATGAAATTAACAATTTTGTTGAAAATTCGTTTTTTTTCGAATTAACTTTTTAAAATTGAGATTGAACTAATTGGTTGAAAATTCATGTTTTTCGTTGAAGATTCGATTTTTCTGATAGAAAAACTCATCAATTTGGTTAAACATTTAACTATTTAGTAACAAATTCAACTATTTTCTTGAAAAATTGTTTTTTTTTCTGAAAATTAATTTTTTTAACTGAATATTTTCAATCGTTTTTGGTTCTTTACTTTTTTTGAGTTGAAAATTCGTATTTTTGGTAGAAAATTAATCTTCTGGAATGCAAATTAATCTTTTTTAATGAAAATTCATTTTTCCGACTAAATATTCAACTATTTGGTGAAAAATTAAATTTTGTAGAAAATTTGAATTTTTGTAAAGGAAAATTTATCTTATTGGTACAAAATTTATATTTTTGGTTGAAAACTTAACAATTTTGTTGAAAATTCTTTTTTTTGTTTAAAATTAACTTTTTAAAATGGAGATTGAACTAATTTGCTGAAAATTAATTTTTTAGCTGTATATTTGATTATTTTATTGGAAATTCGACTTTTTCAATTAATTTAACTGTTTTTTATTTAAAATTTACCCTTTTTTTACTTAAATATCAACTATTACATTTTTCGCAAAGAATTCATCTTCCTTGGTTGAAGATTCTACGAGTTCGTTAAAAGTTAAACTAATTTTTTTTTAAATTATTCTTTTGTTGAAGATCAATATTTTAGTTAAAAATACATTTCCTTGATTGGAAATGTAACTATTTTGTTGAAAATTCATCTTCTTGGAAAAAATTAATATATTTGGTTAAAAGTTCAACTATTTGTTCTAAAATGAATTTTTCTGTTGAATTTTTGATTTTTGATACCTGAAATGTTTAAAATTCTTTTACTATTTTTTTTTAAATTGTAGGATAATTAAATTTATATAAGCTCGAAACAAACTAACAAATAAACAAAATAAATAAATTGTTACTTCTTTTTTTTGTAATAAAATTTAAGCTAATAAAAATTTGTATTACTGGATCGTGATTTACCTTCGGAAAAGTCATAAATGATTGACGTAGCGGAAAGAGATGATTAGATTAGGTCAAAGGTCTAATTCACTCTTTCATCTTTTTATGAGATTGTCATTCAAAAGGATTAATTTAAATTGGACATTAAAATCTGATTTTTATTCTGCTTTTCTTATCGTTAGACTCTTTTCGAATTAAACTTTTATGACCTCAAAATAAATTTCTAATAATCCGATACCAGAAATTACAATAAACAGGTGTTTACTCACCTATGAAAAAAGCAGAAACGATTAAAGTAATCCCAATATTTCTCAATAGATGCACCATTTTTTAAGGTCCCATAAACTTGAAATGTCAAAAAATTTATCCACTGCACACGAATGCTATTTTGATACTGACAGAAAGACAATCAAATTGAAGAGGGGACAATCTGCATCAATTGAAACTCCGCATCATACGTGTACTCACCTACTCAGTGAGATAAGTGGAGCAATTTTTTTTAGTCTTTGGAATTTCATAACTAGAGTAGCCCTAGCAGCAATTTTTCAGCTTGAAAGGATTGAAATTTAAAAATTCAATTCAATTCAAAAAAAAAAATAAAAAATTTAATTTCGCAGTAATCCCTGGTGGAAAAAATTTTTACAAGAAGTAAAACATTTCTATAACTGTAATTTTTTGTTAAAATCTGTACTTTTTTATGAAAAAATGTACAAAATTTAACAATAAAATAGAGTTAAATACAAATAGCTAATTTTTTTCTTGTATTTTCTGGTAGAAAAGTAAATAAATTAACAATAAAGTATAAGTTTCTACAATTCAAAAATTTGTATAACTTTTCAATAATATATTTTTTGTTACTTTTTTGCAAAAATTTACATGGAATTACAGAAAAACTACAGGATTTTACATCTTTTTTCGTAAATTATTGTGGAAAATTACAAAAACCCCATAAAAATCATGATTTTTTCGTTTATCTCAGTAAATACGAAGAATTTCGAAAAATATTTCAATCAAAAGTTCTAGCTAGTATAAAAATACATCTTTTTTGTATCATACACATTTTGCCTAAAACCACTATTTTTCGAGAAAAAGAGGATTGCGTTGGAAATACAATAAACACAATAAAACAGTTGCAGATATGCGTTCGGTCACGCTTGTCCCTTCTTTCCATTCCTTTCCAGTCCCTTTTTCGTAACTAGTCAGTAAATGCGTAACCCCCCCCCCCCC
>CAKNYM010052251.1:161633-178750 GCA_932195095.1 Andricus curvator
AAAATTCAAATATTTTGTTAAAAATTTAATTATTCTGTTAAAAATTCAAATTTTTTTTTTTAATTCATTATTTTTGGTCGAAAAATTCAAAATTTTTTTTCGTGAAATTTCTTTTTGGTTAAAAAAATTCATCCTTTTAGTTTAAAAATTCATATTTTTTGTTAGAGAAGTCATATTTTTTGGTCGAAAATTCAACCATTTTTTTGAACTTTCGTCTTTTTCGATGGAAAATTCGTCCTTTTAGATTGAAAACTCATTTTTCTTGGTTGCAAATAAATTTTTTTTTTTAATTCAACTGTCTATATTTGGTTGAAAATGCACCTGTCTTTTATTGAAGTTTAATCTTTTTCATTTGCAAATTCAACCATTTAGTTGCAATTTATATTTTTAGTTTGAAAATTCAACTATTTTGTTAAAAATTAAATTCTTCTGTTAAAAAGTCAACTGTTTTGTTGAACTTTCGTCTTTTTGTATAGAAAATTAATATTTTTTCGGATTGAATGTCATCTTTTTGGTTGAAAATAAACTGTTTTCTTGAAAAATCAATTATCTTCTAAAAATTTCGTCTTTTATTTCCAAATTTAACTATTTGGCTGAAAAGGATATTATTTTTTATTGAAGTTTAATCTTTCTTGTTTACAAATTCAACTAGATTGTTGAAAATTCGTATTTTTTGGTTGAAAATAGAACTATATGGTTAAAAGTTCAGCTATTTTGTTAAAAATTCAACTTTTTTTTTAATATAATTATTATTTTAAAAATTCAGATGTTTAAAAAAAATTATCTTTGTTGGTCGAAAATTTAACTACCCTGTTAAAAATTCAAATATTTGAAAAAAAGAGATCATTTTTGGTCGAAAAATTTTAATGTTTTTTTCTTGACAATCGTCTTTTTGGACAGAAAATTCGTCCCTTTCGATTGAAAATTGATTTTTTTTTTTTTATAATGTCAACTTTATGGTGCAAAATTAATTTTTCTTGGTTAAAAATAAACAGTTTTGTTTAAAATTCAACTGTCTTCTAAAAATTTCGTCCTTGGATTGCAAATTTAACTATTTGGATGAAAATTTAACTGTTTTTTATTAAAGTTTAATCCTTTTTGTTTGCAAATTTAACTAGATTGTTGAAAATTCGTCTTTTTTGGTTGAAAATTCAACTATTTTGTTGAAAGTTGAATTAATCTGTTAAAAAGTCAACTCTTTTGTTGAACTGTCGTATTTTTTGATAGAAAATTCGTCCTTTTTTGATTGAAGATTCATCTCTCTTGGTGTAAATGTCAACTTTATATTTGAAAATTCATTTTTCTTGATTGAAAATAAACTCTGTTCAAAATTCAAATGTCCTCTAAAAAGTTCATCTTTAGCTAGAAAACTTAACTATTTAGTTGAAAATGTACCTCTTTTTTATTGAAGTTTAATTTTTTTTTTTTTTGCAAATTCAACTAGATTGTTGAATATTCGTCTTTTTTGGTTGAAAATTCAACTTTTTTGTTGAAAATTTAATTATACTGTCTAAAATTTAAATGTTTTGTTGAAAATTTGCCTTTTTTATAGAAAATTGGTCTTTTTGTATTGAAAATTCAACTTTTTTAGTATAAATGTCATCTTTTTGGCTGAGAACTCATCTTTCGTGGTTGAAAATAAACTGTTTTGTTCAAAATTCAATTATCTTCTGAAACGTTCATCTTTTGTTTTAAAATTCAACGATTTGGTTGAAAAGGCAACTATTTTTGATTGAAGTTTAATCTTTTTCGTTTCCAAATTCAACCATTAGGTTGAAAATTCCACTATTTGGTTAAAAATTTAACCAATTTATTGAAAATTTAATTATTCTGTTCAAAATTCAAATATTGTATTCAAAAATCTTTTTTTTTTGGTAGATAGAAAATTTCTCCTTTTTTATTGAAAATTCATCTTTCTTGGTATAAATGTCAACTTTATGGTAGAAAATTCATATATCTTGGTTAAAAATATACTGTTTTGTTCAAAATTCAACTGTCTTCTGACAAATTCGTTTTTGGGTTGTAAATTTAACTATGTTTAGTTGAAGAGGCAACTATTTTCGGTTGAAGTTTAATCTTTTTTCTTTGCAAATTCAACCATTTGGTTAAAAATTCAACTATCTGGTTAAAAATGTCAATATTTTGTTGAAAATTTAATTATTCTGTTTGGAAATTCAAATATTTTGTTGAAAAGTCATATTTTTTTTGTCGAAAATTCAACAATTTGGTACAAAATTCAACTCTTTGGTTGAAAATGTATATTTTCAGATTGGAATTTCGCCTCTTTTGGTTTGCGATTCAACTATTTGGTTCAAAATTAATTTTTTCGTAGAAAATTCATCTTTTTGGCTTGAAAATTCAAGCATATGGTAGAAAATTTAACTCTCAGGTTGAAAATTTACTTTATTGTAGAAAATGCATATTTTCGGGTTGGTTATTTAATTCTTTTATAGAAAATTCTTTTTGTTTATTTGAAATTCATCTTTCTTATTTAAAGATTCAAATATTTTATTGAAAATTCGATTTTTTTTGGTTGAAATATCAACTATTACATTTTATGTTGAGTATTCATCAAAATTCCACTTCTTGGTTGAGAGTGGAACTGCTTTGTTCAAAATTAATTTTTTTTCTTGAAGATTTATCATTTTAGTTAAAAATCCATCTCTTCAGTTGAAAATTTAACTACTATGATAAAAATTGTTTTTTTTTTGGTTGAAAATTTATTTTGATAACTGAAAATTCAACTCTTCCATTTTTTGATGAAACTTGGTCTTTTTTAGTTGTCAATTCAACTATTTGGTTCAAAGGTCATGTATTTTGTTGAAAAATAACTATTTTGGTAGAAAGTTAAACTATTTGGTTGAAAATAAACTTTTTTGTTAAAAATTCGTCTTTTCGGCTTTGAAATTCGACAATTTGATTAAAAAAATTTTTTCTTGTTTGAAAATTTTTTCTTGGTTGAAAATTTAGCTGTTTTGTGGAGCATTCGTCTTTTGGATAAAAAATTCGCCCTTTCGGATTGAAAATTCATCATTCTTGTTTTAAAATTCGTCTTTATTGGTTGAGAATAAAATATTTGGTTTAAAATTCAACTGTACTCTAAAAAATTCATTTTTTTTGCTTGAGAATTAAACTATTTGGTAGAAAATGCAGCTGTTTTTAAGTGAAGTCTAATCTTTTTTGTTAAAAAATTCGACCATTTCGTTGAAAATTCAACTATTTGGTTAAAAATTCTACTATTTTGTGGAAAATTTAATTATTTTGTTGAAAATTTAATTATTCTGTTTGAAAATTCAAATATTTTGTTAAAAAGTCATCTTTTTTGGTCGAAAATTCAACTCTTTGGTTGAAAATGTATATTTTCAGATTGGAATTTCGCCTTTTTTGGTTAGCGATTCAACTATTTGGTTCAAAATTAATTTTTTTGTAGAAAATTCGTCTTTTTGGCTTGAAAATTCAACTCTCAGTTTGAAAATTAACTTTTTTGTAGAAAATACATATTTTCGGATTGAAAACTTAATTTTTTGGTAGAAAATTTTTTTTTGTTTATTTGAAATTCGTCTCTTTTATTTAACGATTCAAATATTTTATTGAAAATTCGATTTTTTTTTGTTTCAAATATCAACTATTACATTTTATGTTGAGAATTCATCAAAATTCTACTACTTGGTTGAAAGTGGAACTGCTTTGTTCAAAATTAATTTTTTTTCTTGAAGATTTATCATTTTATTTGAAAATATATCTCTTCAGTTGAAAATTTAACTACTGTGATAAAAATTTTTTTTTTTGTTTTTTTTTGGTTGAAAGTTTATTTTGATAACTGAAAATTCAACTCTACCATTTTTTGTTGAAAAATAAACTATTTTGGTAGAAAATTCAACTTGGCTGAAAAATTTTTCTTGGTTGAAAATTTAATTGTTTTGTGGAGCATTCGTATTTTGGATAAAAAATTCGACCTTTCGGATTGAAAAATCATCATTCTTGTTTGAAAATTTAGCTTTATTGGTTGAGAAATATATATTTTGTTAAAAATCAACTGTCCTCTAAAAAATTCATCTTTTTTGCTTGAAAATTAAACTATTTGGTAGAAAATGCAACTGTTTTTAAGTGAAATGTAATCCTTTTGTTTAAAAATGCGACCATTTTGTTAAAAATTCAACTATTTGGTTAAAAATTCTACTATTTTGAGGAAAATTTAATTATTCTGTTGAAAATTTAATTATTCTGTTTGAAAATTCAAATATTTTGTTGAAAAGTCATCTTTTTTGGTCGAAAATTCAACTCTTTGGTTGAAAATGCATATTTTCAGATTGGAATTTCGCCACTTTTGGTTGGCGATTCAACTATTTGGTTCAAAATTAATTTTTTCTTAAAAAATTCATCCTTTTGACTTGAAAATTCAAGCATTTGGTAGAAAATTCAACTCTCAGGTTGAAAATTAGCTTTTTTATAGAAAATACATATTTTCGGGTTGAAAATTTAATTTTCTCTCCTGTTTGGAGAGAATTTTGGATTGCGAAGTCTGCATTTAATATTTTTTACAGAATGGAAATGAAGTTTTGTGCCCATTTAACCCTGGCCACCGTCTTCCTGAAAAAATTTTGGAACAACATCTCATCAATTGTCAGTGGAGAGCAGAAGGTTATGACAAATTCGACATTGCACTTTCGGAATCAACATTGCCACCAGATGCTCCTTCTACTATTAAAATGGGTACTATTATTGTTCTGTGACATTTTTACTGTTTTCTTGAAAAATGTCGGATTTAATTGACCCAATTATTTAAATTGTGAAGAAGAATTTTTGTATTGGCATTTGGGTCTTATGGATATATTTAATTAAAAAACGTGCATTACATAAAAGTCAAATTGGCAAACGTTTCGACCACGGATAGGGGTCCTCCTCAGTGCCAGATATTCGATTTAAAATTAAACTTAAAATTAAAGCTTTGGTATGCAATATTTGGTAAAAAAAAGGGGGAAATTCATTTAAATTCTTACTTTAGGGTTGCTACAAGACCTGGAAAAAACATGAAATTTTGAAAAAGTGATGGGAATTTTTGTAGTCGCGACTATTTCAAATTCTTGAAAATTATTATTCTACTTTATAGAGAATTTTGATTTTCAACATTCATACGAATTGATTTTTTTACTAATAAAAATAATATGATTATATTAATTCCAGACTTTTCGAAATTTTATATTAATATGAATGAGAATTGTTGAGGATTCAATATTTTTTGAACATACCTTTACATTTGTATTAATTAATAATTGAAAATTATTGATTAAAAGTATAAATTATTATACGTAGGTATTCGAAATAGTTTTAAGAAACAATACAATACATTTTTAAAAATTACAAGATTAAGATTCTGGTATTTGAATATTAATTGTGAGGGAAAATGAAAAATTAGTCCGGGAAAAATTGGGGAATTTTCAAAATTATATTTCGTTTTTTTTTGCAGTTGCTCTCTCTTGATGATTATATTTTTAGTTGTACATTTTATTATTTGGTTGGAAATTCAACTGTTTTATGAAAAATTAACTTTTTGTTGAAAATTCATATTTTTGTGTTGAATTTTAACTAGTTTTTGCTGAACATTCGTCTTTTTGGTTTGAAAATTCATCTGTTTAAGTAGAAATTTAATCTTGTTTGGATAAAAATGTAACTGTTTGGTTGAAAATTAATGAAAATTTCAACTACTTGGGTAAAAGATGAACTAGGCCGTTAAAAATTATTGTTTTCCATTTTTCTTTGAAAATTGATCTTTATCACTTGAGAATTCTACAGTGCTTTGTTTTAATTTATGTATTTTGTTGAAAATTCGTCTTTTTTGGTATAAAATTGTTCTTCTTGGTTGAAAAGTCCACTATTTTTCTGAATATTTAATTATTTTGTTGAAAATTCAACTATCTTGAAAAAAATTTAATTATTTGGTTAAAAATGTAATGGTTTTTGGTTGAAGTTTAATATATTCTGTTTGAAAAGTCAACAATTTGGTTAAAATTTAATTACTATGCTGAAAAGTAGTCTTTTTTGGTTGAATTCAACTATTTTTTATTTAAAATTAAAATCTTTTTTTTTTGTTAAAATATCAACTATTACATATTTCGTTGAGAATTAATATTTTTTGGATGAAAATTAATCTACTTGAATGTTAAACTCTTTTGTTCAAAATCAATTTTTTTGGTTGTAGATTCATAATTTTAATTGAAAATTCATCTCTTTGCTTAAAAATTTAACTATTTTTTTTTAAATTAATTTTTTTACTGAAAATTTAATAAATCAATTTGAAACTTTAACTCTATAGTTAAAAATTCTTCTTTTTTGATTGAATATTAATTTTTTAAACTGAGAATTCAATTATTTCAGTTGAATATTCCATCATTTTAGTTGAAAATTCATCTTTTTGGTTGAAAATTTATCTTTTTAACTGAATATTTAACTATTCAATTTTTTGTTGAAAATTGATCTTTTTTAGATGAAAATTCATCTTTTTGGTTGAAAATTAACTACTTGATTAAAAGTTAAATTCATTTGTTAGATAATTATTTTTGATGTTGTAGATTTATCATTTTAATTGAAAATTCATCTCTTTGATTACAAATTTAACTATTTTTTTGAAAATTAGTTTTTTTTTGTTGATAATTAATTTTTTAACCGAGAATTCAACTATTCCAGTTGAATATTCCATCAGTACAGTTGGAAATTCATCTCTTTGATAGAAAATTAATTTTTAAACTAAAAATTTAGCTGTTCAAATTTCAATTGAAAATTGATCTTCTTTGATTTAAAATTAATCGTCTTGGTTGAAAATTCCACAATTTTGCTGAAAATTTAATTATTTTCTCGAAAATTTAAGAATTTGATTATAAAGTCATATTTTTTGGTCGAAAATTCAAGTATTGTTGAAAATTCGTATATTTGGACAGAAAATTCGTCCTTTGAATTGAAAATTCAACTGTCTTAAAAAACTACAATTTGGTTAAAAATGTAATAGTTTTTGGTTCAAGTTTAACCTGTTTTCTTGGAAAACTCAAGTATTTGGTTGAAAATTTAATTATTTTGTTGAAAATCCGAGTATTTTATTAAAAAGTTATCTTTTTTGGTCGGAAATCCAACTGTTTTGTTAAAAATTCGATTAGTTGGACAAAAATGCGTGCTTTTGGATGGAAAATTTGTTGTTTTTGTTGAAAATTCAAGTATCTGCAAGAAAATTCAATTAGTTCTTTGAAAATTTTACAGTTTTGGGTTGAAGTTCAATTTTTTTGTTTGAAAATTCGACCATTTGGTTGAAAATTCATCTTTTTCGGTTGGAAATTACACCGTTTTGTTGAAAATTCGTCCCTTTGGATTGAAGTTTTATGTATTTTGTTGAAAATTTTGTTTTTTTGGACGGAAAATTCGTCCCTTGGGATTTAAAATTTGTTGTTATTGTTGAAAATTCAACTGTGTTCAAAAAGTTTCAATTATTTGGTTAAAAATATAACGTTTTTTGAGGGAAGTTTCATCTTTTTTATTTAAAAATTCTGCCCTTTGGTTAAAAATTCATTCAAGTATGTTGTAAATTCAACAATTTGGTTAAAATTTCAACGATTTGGTTGAAAATTTAACGTTTTTTGATGGAAGTTTAATCTTTTTCATTTTAAAATTCGGCCATTCGGTAGGAAATTCAACAATTTGGTTAAAAGTTCAACTATTTGGTTGAAAATTTAACTATTTTCTTTAAAAATCATCTTTTTTAGTCGAAAATTTAATTTTTTTTTTTTTGTTGAAAAATCGCCCGCTTATTTGATAAATGTATCATTATAGTTAAAAAAATCATCTTTTCGGTTGAAAAATGCACTATTTTATTAAAAATTTAAGTATGTATTTTCTTAAAAAGTCATCTTTTATAGTCGAAAATTTAACTGTTTTGTTGAAAATTCTTCTATTTGGACAGAAAATTCGTCCTTTTGGATTGAAAATTTGTTGTTGAAAATTCAACTGTCTTCAAAAATGTAATTACTTGGCTGAAAATGTAACGTTTTTTGGTTGAAGTTTAATCTTTTTCGTTTGAAAATTTTACCATTTGGTTGAAAGTTCATCTTTGTAGGTTGGAAATTCAATAATTTGGTTAAAAAATCAAGTATTTGCTTGGCAATTTAACTTTTTTCTTACAAAATTATCTTTTTTGGTCGAAAATTCAACTGTTTTGTTGAAAATTCGTTTTTTATTATACAAAGTCAACTTTTTTGGTTGAAATAAATAAATAAAATCGAAATAAAAAAATATTAATCTGAAATTTTATTGTTTTATTGCGTTTATAAAATAATATTGGTCAGGGAAAAATCGGGGAATTTTTTGGAAAAATAAACCTGAAAACTTTGAAAAAATGATTTTTTTACTAATAAAAATAATATAATAATTCTAGACTTTTTAGATATTTTGTATTAATATTAATGAGAATTGTTTAGATTTCAATCATGGCTGAAAAGTCTTTTACGTTTACATTAATTTCTTAATAATTGTATAAGAAATTATTGCTAAATTAGTCTGCAATCAGAATATTTTGAAACTGCCTTTATTTGACTCGATTTTTTTTAAGTGACCTGGAATTTTTTCAAAAATAAACCAGGAAGTCATACAAATTTGGGAACAAAACTTCTGTAGCAACCCTGTTACTTTAATTTTGAAGTCAGGCATCTATTATTAATTCTACTTGAACAAATAAATTTCTGTCTCTTTAAAAAATACTTATTTTCGCAGATGAAGATCTCCAGACAGAAATATTACTTGCCGCGAAGAAAAATGATCCGAATATGATCTCAGGTTAGTAACTATAAATTTTCTAAACATTTATCAACTCCTGCATTCTTTTCATAAAAATTAAATCACCTAATTTTTTACAGAAAGTTATCAATATATTGCCAGTCTCGGACTCACTATATCCTTTTTTATATCCTTTTCTAATCGCCCGGAAACGTGCGACAAAACCTGAAAGCTTGTTTTATATTTTGTTGACATTGCCATTATTTCTGATCTGAACTTGACTCATTTACTTCTTTCTCCAAATTTATAAATTCAAGAAATTTATTCTAAATCGCTAAAAATAGGTATTGGAGAGAGATTGATTCCCCGCACGTCAGACAGAATTTTTCTCGATTTCACCTGTGATGAGCGGAAGGCTATTTACGATTATGTCGTTGCCAACACCCAGAAAGTCGACATCGGTCATGATATTGCTGATTTAAATCAAACGTGAGTACTATTTATTTATTCATTGTGGAGAATTAATTTTTTAATTTAAAAAACTAATTTTTTACAAAATGGTAGATTTTTTTACCAAATTGTTAAATTTTCAAGCTGAAAAGACGAATTTTCTACAAAACAGTTAAATTTTCAACCCAAGAATATTAATTTTCAAGAAAAAGTGAATGTTCAACCAAAAAAATTAAGTTTTAAGAAAGTATTTCAACTTTTTTGATAAAAATTCAACTGTTTGGTTGAAAATTAATTTGTTCTAGATGAGAATTCAAGTATTTTTTTGAAAATTTATTTATGTTGGTTAAATTTAACTGTTTTCATTTTTTGTTTTGGCTGAAGATTCATAATTTTTGTTAAAAATTCTTCTTTCTTTGGTTAATAATTAATTTTTTTAAATAAAATTTAACTATTTTGTTGAACATTCAACAGATTGGATGAAAATTAACTGTTTTGTTGAAAATTCATATTCTTGGGTTGAAAATTTAAATTTTTTGTAGAAAATTCGTCTTTTTGGCTTAAAAATTCAATAATTTGGTAGAAAATTCAAGTATTTGGTACAAAATTAAACTGTTTTGTAGAAAAAAATTTGTTTTCAAATTGAAAATAAATTATTCTTAATGGAAATTTAACTACTCCGCTTTTGGTTCAAAATTCATCTTTTTTAGTTTGAAAATTCCACTATTTAGTTAAAAAATTTTAGAAAATTGCAATTTTTTGAAAATTCGTTTGTTTTTTACAAAATTGATTTATTATGTCGTAAATTCGTTTTTTTTTAGTAGACAGTTAATCTTCTTGATTGAAAATTCAACTATTTAGTTGAAGGTTAAACTACTTTGTTACAATTAAATTTTTTAGGTCCAAGATTAATATTTTTTATTATAAATTTTACTATTTTGTTAAAAATTCGTTGTTTTTTTTTTAATTCAATTTATTCATCTGCAAACTTTACTATTTAATTTTGGATTTAAAATTGATGGTTCTTAGTTTAAAATTTAATAATTTGTCTTAAAAATTCAAACTGTTTTGCCGAAAACTCATCTTTTTACCTTCACAATTTAACAATTTAGCAGGAAGTTACATATTTAGTTGATAATTCATCTCTTTGGTTAAAAATTAATTTTCTTTAGTTGAGGATTCAAGTATTTTTTTGAAAATTTATTTATGTTGGTTAAATCTAACAGTTTTTATTTTAAATTAAAATATTTTTTATTGAAATAGCAGCTATTACATTTTTTGTTGAAAGTTGAACTACCTTCTTTAAAGTTAATTTGTTTTGGTTGAAAATTCATAATTTTAGTTAAAAATTCGTCTTTCTTTGGTTAATAATTAATTTTTGCAACTAAAACTTTAACTATTTCGTTGAAAATTCAACAGATTGGATGAAAATTAACATTTTTGTTGAAAATTTAACTATATAAATAAACTGTTTTGTAGAAAATTATTTTTTTTTTAATTGAAAATAAATGATTCTTAATGGAAATTTAACTACTCCATTTTTGGTTAAAAATTCATCTTTTTTAGTTTAAATATTCCACTATTTAGTTAAAAATTTTATAAACTTGCACCTCATTCATTGTTCAAACTATTTAGTTAAAAATTCGTCTTTTTTGGTAGAAAATTAATCTTCTTCTTTGAAAATTCAACTATTTGGTTGAAAATTTATGTATTTTGTTGAAAATTCGTCTTTTTTATACAAAATTTATGTATTATGTCGTAAATTGTGTTTTTTTTAGTAGAAAGTTAATCTTCATGATTAAAAATTCAACTATTTGGTTGAAAATTGAACTACTTTGTTACAATTTAATTTTTTAGGTTCAAGATTAAGCTTTTTTATTATAAATTTTACTATATTGTTAAAAATTAGTTTTTTTTCATTCAATTTATTCATCTGCAAACTTTACTATTTCATTTTTGATTGAAAATTTGTGGTTTTTAGTTTAAAATTTAATCATTTGGCTTAAAAATTCGAACTGTTTTGCCGAAAAATCATGTTTTTAGCTTCACAATTTAACAATTTAGCAGGAAGTTACATATTTAGTTGATAATTCATCTATTTGGTTGTAAATTAATGTATTTTGTTGGAAATTCGTCTTTTTTTGTAGAAAATAAATTTTGTTCTTAAAAATGCAACTGTTTGGTTGAAAATTAATTTGCTTTAGTTGAGGATTCAAGTATTTTTTTGAAAATTTATTTATATTGGTTAAATCTAACTGTTTTTATTTTAAATTAAAATATTTTTTATTGAAATATCCGCTATTACATTTTTTGTTGAAAGTTGAACTACCCTCTTTAAAGTTAATTTGTTTTGGTTGAAGATTCATAATTTTAGTTAAAAATTCGTCTTTCTTTGGTTAATAATTAATTTTTTCAACTAAAAATTTAACTATTTTGTTGAAAATTCAACAGATTGGATGAAAATTAACATTTTTCTTGAAAATTCATATTCTTGGGTTGAAAATTTAACTGTATAAATAAACTGTTTTGTAGAAAATTATTATTTTTTTAAATTGAAAATAAATGATTTTTAATGGAAATTTAGCTACTCCACTTTTGGTTAAAAATTCATCTTTTTTAGTTTAAGAATTGCACTATTTAGTTTAAAATTTTAGATACTTGCACAGCATTCATTGTTCAAACTATTTAGTTGAAAATTCCTGTAATTTTTTGAAAATTCGTCTTTTTGGTAGAAAATTAATCTTCTTTTTTGAAAATAAATTATTTGGTTGAAAATGTATGTATTTTGTTGAAAATTCGTCTTTTTTGGTACAAAATTGATGTATTATATCGTAAATTCGTGTTTTTTTAGTAGAAAATTAATCTTCTTAATTGAAAATTCAACTACTTGTTTGAAAGTTGAACTACTTTGTTACAATTTAATTTTTTAGGTTCAAGAATAATCTTTTTTAATATAGATTTTAGTGTATTGTTAAAAATTCGTTTTTTTTAAATTCAATTTATTCATCTGCAAACTTCACTATTTCATTTTTTATTGAAAATGCATGGTTTTTAGTTTAAAATTTAATCATTTGGCTTAAAAATTCAAACTGTTTTGCCGAAAAATCATGTTTTTAGCTTCACAATTTAACAATTTAGCAGGAAATTACATATTTAGTTGATAATCCATCTATTTGGTTGTAAATTAATGTATTTTGTTGGAAATTCGTCTTTTTTTGTAGAAAATCAATTTTTTTTCTTAAAAATGCAACTGTTTGGTTGAAAATTAATTTGCTTTAGTTGAGGATTCAAGTATTTTTTTGAAAATTTATTTATATTGGTTAAATCTAACTGTTTTTATTTTAAATTAAAATATTTTTTTATTGAAATATCCGCTATTACATTTTTTGTTGAAAGTTGAACTACCTTCTTTAAAGTTGATTTGTTTTGGTTGAAGATTCATAATTTTAGTTAAAAATGTAACTATTTTGTTGAAAAGTCAACAGATTGGACGAAAATTAACATTTTTGTTGAAAATTCATATTCTTGGGTTGAAAATTTAACTTTTTTGTAGAAAATTCGTCTTTTTAGCTTGAAAATTCAACAATGTGGTAGAAAATTCAAGTCTTTTGTGGAAAAATCGTATTTTTTGGATGAAAAAAAGTAATATTCTTTTTTTTAAATTCATCTTTTTTCTTGAAAATAAATTATTCCACTTTATGATTCATAATTTCCTCTTTTTGGTTGCAAATTAAACTACTTAGCTGAAAGTTAAACTCTTTTCTTAAAAATTCAACTATTCTAGTTCAAGATTCTTAAGTTTAGTTAGAAATTCATCAGTTTGATTTAAAACTTAACTATTCCAGTTTCAGATTCATCATTTCAGAAAATAATTTAACTATGTTGCTGAAAATTTAACTAATTCATTTTTGGTTGAAAATCAATTTTTTTGGTTAAAAATTGAACTGTTTGGTTGAAAATTAATTTGTTCTAGTTGAGAATTCAAGTATTTTTTTGAAAATTTATTTATGTTGGTTAAATTTAACTGTTTTAATTTTTGGTTTTGGCTGAAGATTCATAATTTTAGTTGAAAATTCGTCTTTCTTTGGTTAATAACTAATTTTTTTAAATAAAATTTAACTATTTTGTTGAATATTCAACAGATCGGATGAAAATGAACTTTTTTGTTGAAATTTTATATTCTTGGGTTGAAAATTTAACTTCTTTGTAGAAAATTCGTCTTTTCAGCTTCAAAATTCAATAATTTGGTAGAAAATTCAAGTATTTGGTACAAAATTAAACTGTTTTGTAGAATAAAAGTTTTTTTTTTAATTGAAAGTAAATTATTCTTAATGAAAATTTAACTACTCAGCTTTTTGTTCAAAATTCATCTTTTTTAGTTTGAAAATTCCACTATTTAGTTAAAAAAATTTAGAAACTTCCATTTTTTTTTAAATTCGTATTTTTTGGTAAAAAATTAATCTTCTTCTTTGAAAAGTCAACTATTTGGTTGAAAATTTATGTATTTTGTTGAAAATTCGTTTTTTTTTACAAAATTGATGTATTATGTCGTAAATTCGTTTTTTTTTTAGTAGAAAGTTAATCTTCTTGATTGAAAATTCAACTATTCTGTTGAAGGTTAAACTACTTTGTTACAATTAAATTTTTTAGGTCCAAGATTAATCTTTTTTATTATAAATTTTACTATATTGTTAAAAATTCATTTTTTTTAAATTCAATTTATTCATCTGCAAACTTTACTATTTCATTTTTGATTTAAAATGTATGGTTTTTAGTTTAAACTTTAATCATTTGGCTTAAAAATTCGAACTGTTTTGTCGAAAACTCATCTTTTTAGCTTCAAAATTAAACAATTTAGCAGGATGTTACATATTTAGTTGATAATTCATCTATTTGGTTGAAAATTAATTTGCTTTAGTTGAGGATTCAAGTATTTTTTTAAAAATTTATTTATGTTGGTTAAATCTAACAGTTTTTATTTTAAATTGAAATATTTTTTATTGAAATAGCAGCTATTACATTTTTTGTTGAAAGTTGAACTACCTTCTTTAAAGTTAATTTGTTTTGGTTGAAGATTCATAAGTTTAGTTAAAAATTCGTCTTTCTTTGGTTAATAATTAATTTTTTCAACTAAAAATTTAACTATTTTGTTGAAAATTCAACAGATTGGATGAAAATTCATATTCTTGGGTTGAAAATTTAACTATATAAATAAACTGTTTTGTAGAAAATTATTTTTTTTAAATTGAAAATAAATGATTCTTAATGGAGATTTAACTACTCCACTTTTGGTTAAAAATTCATATTTTTTAGTTTAAAAATTCCACTATTTAGTTTAAAAATTTTATATACTTGCACCGCATTCATTGCTCAAACTATTTAGTTGAAAATTCGTATTTTTTGGTAGAAAATTAATCTTATTTTTTGGAAATAAATTATTTGGTTGAAAATGTATGTATTTTGTTGAAAATTCGTCTTTTTTATTCAAAATTGATGTATTATGTCGTAAATTCGTGTTTTTTTAGTAGAAAGTTAATCTTCTTGATTGAAAATTCAACTACTTGTTTGAAAGTTGAACTACTTTGTTACAATTTAATCTTTTTTATTATAAATTTTACTATATTGTTAAAAATTCGTTTTTTTTTAATTCAATTTATTCATCTGCAAACTTTACTATTTCATTTTTGATTGAAAATTTATGGTTTTTAGTTTAAAATTTAATCATATTTGGCTTAAAAATTCAAACTTTTAGTTTGATAATTCAACTATTTGGTTATAAATCAACTTTATGTTGAAAATTCAACAACTTGTTTAAAAATTCAACGACTTTGTTGAAAAATTAGTTATTTTATTGGAAATTGAAGTATTTTGTTATTAAATCATTATTTTTATTTAACAGGAAAGCAAAAGAAAACCAGAAATCTATTTCGTATTTGGAACTTCTGGCCCAGGAACGCAACCTGAAAAGGCGTAGAGCCAAGCACCGTGGTGTCCATACGAATAAAAAATCTCATGTGGAAGTAATGCGAGAAGTGATAGAGCAACAAATGGAGATGTTCAAGGAATATCTCGCCGAACAAAATCCGCAGGATCAGGATGAAAAAAGAGAACCATCCCCAGAAATAAGCTCAAGCTCCGACTTTTCGAAAAATCCAAGAATACCCGACTTGCCTTTCGAAAGGAAATTCGAAAACCGGAAGTACTCTTCAGACCAGGATGGGAATTCTTTTCAACGTTTTGAGAGAAACGGAAGACATGATTTCAGAGAAAATAGGAGGGAACATTATTCGCATCACAGTGATAGGAAAGATTTTCATAATAAATCCCATAAGAGAGACAGACACAGATCGAGTGAAGAACATCCAAAGAAATACAAAAAGAGAGATCGTTCTAGGGATAGAGACAATTCTAGGGAGAGAAGAAGAAATAGATCCAAAGATAGGCATCGAAATCGATCTAGAGAACATAGAGAATCAAGACATGATCGTGAGAGAAAGCGAAGTAGGAGTAAAAACAGGCGATAGATTGTACTCCACTAATATTCAATAATAATTATTATAATAATAGTAAATAATTTAATTTTTTTTATTTATACTCACCTGGAAAGCCTGGAAAACCTGGAAATGTCAGGGAATTTTAATCAAGAGAGTGCCTACATTCTTTCAAAATTTTAATATAAAATTGAATAACAATGTTTCTTTATTCAACTATTTCTAAAAAATTTTATCTTTTTTAGTTGAAAATTCAACTATTTCGTAGAAAATTCATGTATCTACTACTTGGCTGAAAGTTAAACTCTTTTCTTAAAAAATCATATTTTCGGTTGAAAATTCAACTATTCCATTTAAAGATTCATCATTTTAGTTGAAAATCACCTTTTTGGTTTAAAATTCAACAATTCCAGTTTTTTCAACCAAAAATTTAGTTGAAAATTCATCAATTTGGTTGATAATTTAACTATTTTGTTAAAAATTCGTCTTTTTTTGGTTGAAAACTAATTATTTGACAGATAATTTTATCTTTTCCATTTTTGGTTAAAAATTTATCTTTTTTAGTTGAAATGTCCGGTTTTTTGTAGAAAAAACGTATTTTTTCGCACAAAATTAATATTTTTAAGATTTATCATTTAAAATTCATTTCTTTGGCATCGAAATAGATCTAGAGAATATAGATAATCAAGACATGATCGTGAGAGAATGCGAAGTAGGAGTAAAAACAGGCGATAGTTTGTATTCCACTAATATTCAATAATAATTATTATAATAATAGTAAATAATTTAATAAATTTTTTTATTTATACTCACCTAGAAAGCCTGGAAAACCTGGAAATGTCGGAATTTTAATCAAGAGAGTGCCCAAATTTTTTTTAAATTTTATTGTAAAATAAAAGATATAAATAATCAATAATAATTATAATAATAGTAAATAATTTAATAAATTTCTTATTTATACTGACCTGGAAAGCCTGAAAAATCTGGAAATGTCAGGGAATTTGAATCGAGAGAGTGCCTAAATTTTTGTTAAATTTTAATATTAAATTAAATAACAATGTTTCTTTATTTATTTCGTAAAAAAATTATCTTTTTTAGTTGAAAATTCAACTATTTCGTAGAAAATTCATGTATTTTGTGGAAAAATCGTCTTCTTTGATATGAAAATTAATATTCTTGTATAAAAATTCATATTTTTTCTTGAAAATTTAATTATTTCACTTAATGATTCGTCATTGTAGTTGAAAATTCCTTTTTTTTTTGGTTGCAAATTTAACTGCTTGGCTGAAAGTTAAACTCTTTTCTTAAAAAATCATATTTTTCGTTGAAAATTCAACTATTCCATTTAAAGATTCATCATTTTAGTTGAAAATTCACCTTTTTGGTTTAAAATTCAACAATTCCAGTTTTTTCAACCAAAAA
>CAKNYM010052251.1:187294-217421 GCA_932195095.1 Andricus curvator
TATCATAGAAGCTTCCAGGTAGTGGAGGTAGGGAAGATCTTGGAGGAGATTTAAAAGTTCTGGGATTATCATAGAAGCTTTCAGGTAATGGAGGTAGGGAAGATCCTGGAGGAGATTTAGAAGTTCTGGAAATATCATAGAAGCTTCCAGGTAGTGGAGGTAGGGAAGATCCTGGATGAGATTTAGAAATTCTGGGAATATTATCATAGAAGCTTTCAGCTAATGGTGTTAGGGAAGATCCTGGAGGAGATTTAGAAATTCTGGGAATATTATCATAGAAGCTTTCAGGTAATGGAGGTAGGGAAGATCCTGAAGGAGAAACGGGCCGTAGAAAAGAAACTCTTCTTATCTGCGTTATCATTTTTGTTACATTCTAGTTCAAAATACACAGTAAGTCTGACGCTGTCGTTTTTGCTGCAGCATATATTCAATTGATACGAAAATCGTTGTTTTATTTTACTGGATTTTTTATTTTCCATGATAATTATGGCCATATTCAGAAGTTCTGGGAATATTATCATAGAAGCTTCCAGGTAGTGGAGGTAGAAAGATCTTGGAGGAGTTTTAAAAGTTTTATGATTATCATAGAAGCTTTCAGGTAATGGAGGTGGGGAAGATCCTGGAGGAGATTTAGAAGTACTGGGAATATTATCAAAGAAGCTTCCAGGTAATTGAGGTAGGGAAGATCCTGGAGAAGGTTTATAATTTATGGGAATATTATGGGAAATTTTGCCATCGTGACTACACACGTGTGCACCCGTGCATTGTCCTGATGGAACAGCACATTTTTCTTCGTCAAATGCGGTCGTTTTTGCTTCAAATCAATATCGAATCTGTCCAAAAGCTCTGAATAATATTGGCCGTTGATCGTTTTACCCTTCTGAAGGTAATCGATGTGAATGATACCGCGTGCATCCCAAAAAACGGTGGCCATGACCTTGTTGGCCGACAGACCCATCTTGGCCTTCTTTGGTGCACGTTCAACCAGAAAACCCACGGTTTTGATTGTTCCTTGTTCTCTGGTGTGTTGTGATGGATCCATGTTTCGTCCACGGTTACAAAATGGGGCAAAAACTCGTTTGGATTGCGGCTGAACATCGCCAAACACTTCTTTGAAGTGGTCAGACGATTGCGCTTATGGTAGAGTGTGAGCAATCGCGGCACCCATCTCGCGGATAGTTTTCTCAGGTCCAAATATACATGTAAAATGTAATGTACCCGTCCATTTGAGATGCCTACAGCCTCAGCCACCTCAAGCACTTTCGTTCTCCTATCGTCCAATATCATTCCATGGATTTTATCGATGATTTCTGGCGTGGTGACCTCTTTTGGGCGACCTGAACGTTCGGCGTCACTTGTGCTGATGACCACAACGGAACTCAGTAAACGACTTCTTAACCATTGAAATTGATGGTGCAGAGTTCCCATAGTATTCATGAAACCTTTCCTTGGTTTCAGTGATGGTTTTTTATGCAAAAAAGTAATGCCTAATCAGCACACGAAATTCAGTTTTTTCCATTTTCGTTAAAATGCACGAGGTTCTCTGCTTTCAATGGTTATCAAACACAAAATAAATGACCCAGCTTGCTCAAAATGTAACAGTAGTCTATTCATAGATGGCGTTGACGGGAGCAGTGTTGGATTTAAGTTATTGCGCGGGAAATTCAAAAAGTCACTGACATATATATATAGATGTAGGTATAAGTCTTGCATACCAATCTGTATATTTATCATGCAAATGAGCAATCGCAGACCGAACGGAAATGATAGTAAGGTTTTTACGTTTAAATCCCAATCCTCTTACTTTGCTTTTTCCGCGTGCTGTTTTGAAAAGAGATGCCCATGACATGAATCGCACGGTCGATTCCTTTTAAGTTAGTAAATGTGACAGTCATTTAGTAAATATTGTTGTACTAAATAGTAAAAGGTCATTCCACATTTACGCACTTACGCACATTACGCACACATTTGCTCTGAGAATATTTTTGTAAGAAAAAAATAGAAACAAAAAAAAAACAATTTTTATTATTTTTTATAGTTGTCCAACAGAAAAAAAATATGCTTAAAAAAGATTCGCCACAATTGTTTGGCCTATCGAAATTTTTTTTTTTGATCTCGTCTGAAAGAAGTTTGTAGAAACTTTTTTCTGATAAATTAGAGTAAGATGGGCCAGCTGCAAACATGTTAACCATGTTATCGTGCAATTAATGAAAACGTTTAATTGAGCCGATTAACAGTTTGTTTGATGGAAATATTTTCTTGATTTAAAATCACATTTGACTATACCAACGACCTAATTTTGAAACACAAATCTCTTATTTCTTTTAACCAATAACAAAGTTCCTTCGCTCAGTTAATATTTCACTGACCCGAGAACAACTTTGAAAAAAAAAAACATAATAATAACAATTGCTAATTTTTTATTAACAGAGAAATATTGATAAATAATTGAAAAATGGTTCTACTTTTTAGGGACCGTACTTAAATTACGTAACATCTCAAAGGAGGGCGGGGGGGGGGGGGGGCGAGACATTTTGTTACGGGAGGGGCTCCTACACTCATGTACGTAATTCTTGCGAATTCGCAAAAAGTTTTTCCTGAATATTGTCTTTTTAGTTATAAATTTTATTATTTGGTTGAGAATTTAACAATTTTCTTAAAAAGACATCTTTTTTTTTGCAAATTCAACTGTTTTGTTAGAAATTCGTCTTTTTGGTTTAAAAATTCAACTCTCCTCGTACAATATTAACCTTTTGTTTAAAATTCATATTTTGTTGCTGATAAGTCAACTGAAATTGTAACTGTTTTGTTGAAAATTCAACTATTTCCTAGAATCTCTTTTTTTGAAAATTTGTCTTTTTTATTTAAAAATTCACCTGTTTTAGTAGAATTTTCATTTTTCTTGGACAAAAACGCAACAGTTCGGTTGAGAATTTAACAATCTTGTTAAAAATTCATACTTTTTGGTTAAAAATTCAAATATTTAGCTTTGGATGAAAATTTGAATATTTTTTTGAAGTTTTTTTTTTATTTCATCTGTTTTAAAAGAAACATTTAATCTTTTTTGAATAAAAATTCGGTTCTGTTGAAAATTCAACTCTTTTTTTAAAATCTGCCTTTCTGATTTCAAAATGCACCTTCTTTAGCAGAAATTACATCTTTCTTGGATAAAAATGCAACTGTTTGGTTTAAAATTAAACAATTTTGTTGAAAAGTCATACTTTTTGGTTGAAAATTCTACTGTTTTTTTTTTGAAAATTTATCGATTTTGTAGAAAATTTACTTTTTGGTTAAATTTAATATTTTGGTATTGAAAAGTCAACTGAAATCTATTCTGGCTGAAAATTCAACTATTTAAAAAAAAAAATTTTCTTTTTAAATAAAAATTTATCTGCTTGGTCGTGAAAAGTCAACTAAAATTTTTTTTAACAGAAAATTCGACTATTTTTTTTAAATTTATCTTTTTGATTTATAAATTTTGTAGACCCTTCTTTTTTTTAATTATTCTTCTTTGCTTGAGTATTCAACTATTTTATTTGAAAAATTTGGTTGAATCACTTTGTTAAGAAATCATTTTTTCAAGAGTTATATTTTCAGTTGAAAATTAATCTCTTTGGTTGAAGGTTTAACTATTTTGTTGAAAATTAATCTTTTCAAATTGAAAACTCAACTGCTTGGGTAAAAGTTAAACTGCATTGTTAAAAATTTATTTTTTTGATTGAAGGCCTTTGTCTTTGGTTAAAAATCTAACTGTTTAGTGGAAAAGTCTTTTTTTTTTGTTTTAAATTAATTTTTTAACTGAAAATGTAACTTTTCCATTTTTTTAAGATTGATCTTTTTTAGTTGAGAATTCTCCTTTTTTGGTAAAAACAAAAATAATTTTCTTGGTTTGAAATTTCATTTTTGTTGTGTAAAAATGCATCAGTTTCGTGGAAAAATAATTTTTTGTCGAAGTCATATTTTTCGTATGTAAATTCAATTTTTGTAGAGAAAATTCGTTTTTTGGCTTGAAGATTCAACAATTTACGTAAAATTTTCTTTCTTTAGTGAAAAATCTTTATTTGTTGAAAATTCGTCTTTTCGGTTTTATAAAACTGTGTTTTTTTTTAAATATTAATTTCATGTTTTTTGATTGAAATATAAACTATGACTTGATTACTTGGTGACTTGGTGAATTTTCAAAAAGGAATCAGAAAGATTTTAGGGTAAATTTTTTAGTCGTGGAAGATTTTTAAGAAACTTTTGAAAGAAATGTAATCATTTTAAAATCACATATGGAAGTTTTGAAAACATTTTTGAAATAATTTAAAATTGGAGAAGATTTAAAAAAAAATGTAAAATAAAATATAGATTGTTGATGATTTTGAAAAACAATGCATAAGCTTTTTAAGAATTTTGAAGGGATTTAAGAGAATTGAAGTTTTTTTAGATTCCTAGATAAATATATAATGATTTTTTTCTTAAATTAATTTTATGAGAAAAATTAAAAAAAATTCAAAACATTATTTAAATTCTTAAAAAAATATACTACGCAATTTTTTTCTGGTTGAAAGATTTTTCAAAAATTTCAGGAAAATTTCGAATTGTTTTAAAAAATGCTTAGAATTTCTTTAAAAATTTCAAGAATAATTTAAAAATTGGAAAGAATGCCAAAATTGTCAAAAAGAATCGAGAAGGTTTTAAGACAATTTTAGGAATAATCCGAGCCAATTTAATCAACTACAAGTTCTAAGCTGAACCAAATTTTTTCTAAAAAATAAACATTTTTCTTAGTTTAAAGATTCCTACAGTACTTTAAAATGTATTTTTTTTAAATCCAAAAAAATGTCATCGAATGAAAAGCCTTTGGTTCAAAGAAACTGTTTTTTGTTGCAATGAAAAATTTTTTGATGTTAAATGTGTTTTTTTAAATTATTGTTTAAATTTGAAATAACAACAATTTAAATAACGTTTCTCAATGCAGAAGAACAATACAAGACCAAGATTTTGGCCTCAAGAGCACTAATTTAAAAAAAAAAAACTACTTTGTACATTTAAAGAAAAAGCTTAAATTGAGAAACTTTAAAAAAATGTTCATACTTTAAGTTTGAAAGATAATTTATAAAAATACGTTGAGCATTAAAAAAAATTTACTTGATCAAAATATATAATTACTGTATTTTTAATAAATAATATTTATTGAAATTTTTTTTTCAATTTTTCAAATTTGGGAATTATCTATTGTCGGGAACTTGTCAGTGTCGGATATTTTATAATTTGGCAATTTTCTGTCGCGAATTTCATTCTTCGGGAATTTGCAAATTCGGAATTTTTACATTTCGGCAATTTGATAATTTCCAAAAATTTTTGTTTCAAATATTTTCTTTTCGGGAATTTTACAGCCCCCGAATTTTATTTTTCGGTATATTTCAGTCCTACCATAAAATTAATAAATAATTAATGAAATGAATGAAACTTCCGAAAAAGAAGATATTCGAAATATAATAATTCCATAAATAAAATTGAGGGCACAGGAAAATTTTCGAATTATACAATTCCCAAAAATGAAAAATGAGAAAACTGTTATGTTATAAAACACAAAATAATAAATATTAAATTTATTTCTTGAAAATATTGTTTATTTAGTGTATTATTTGATATTTGATTATTTATTTCGACCACTAACAAAAATATTCAAACGGTGACCGTTTTTTCATATTCTCTTGATGCAAGGTAATTCAGTTTCGATGAGAACGCATTTTCGTGTATAAACACCACATTTTTTAAAACAGCATATTTTTAGAAAACGAAGGTGACAATAATTCTTATGGCCTACTTTTATCTTTTCGTTATTCAAGTTTCAACTAAAAATGGAAAAGTTACATTTTCACTTAAAAAAATTAATTTTAAATAAAAAAGACGAACTTGTAAAAAAATAGTTGAATCGCCAACCTAAGAGTTGAATTTCAAACCAAGAAGATTGATTTTTTTTACCAAAAAAAAAAAACGAATTTTCAACAAAATAAATGAATTTTCAATCAAACAGTTGAATTTTCAATTGAAAAATATCAATTTTCAAACAAAACATAAAAACGCTAAATTTTTTGTATAAAAATAAATTTATTTTCGAAAAAAAAAATTTTCAGTTCAAGAAAATATATTAAAAAAAAAAAGAAATTCAACATTTTATTGAACATTCATCTTGTTCGTTAAAAACTTCATCTCTTTCTGTATAAATTACACCTTTTTTGGTTGAAAATGCAACTTTTTGATAGGAAATTAATCTCTTTTGGTTGAAAATTAACTTTTTTATTGGAAATTCAACTGTTTTGTAGAAAAATCATCTGTTCGGCTCCAAAATTCGTATTTTTTTTTACAAAATTTAACTATTTGCTTGAAAATTTATATATTTTATTCGAGAATTATCAGGAGCAGTTAGGAGAGGTACGATTTAAAGGGGAGTCGGTGGAAGAGATATGGGAGGATCTGAAAGAGAAGGTGAAAGGGTGTGTGCAAAAGAAGGTATTTAGAAAGAAGAAGAAAGGAATGATGAAGCCGTGGTGGGATAGGGAATGTAAAAAGATGAAACGGAAGGTGAAGAGGAAGTACAACAAGTGGAAAGAGGGTAATGCGAAAAGGGAGGAGTACGTAGAAATGAGGAAGGGGTTTAGATTGAGGTGTAAGAAGAAAGAACGGGAAAAGGAGAAAGATCTGGAAGAGGAGTTAGGAAATGTTAAGACAGAGGGGGACGTCTGGAAGATAATAAATAGATTTAGGAAGCGTAGAGTGGGGATAAGCGAGAAGATAGGGAGTGAGGAGTGGAGGGAGTTTTTTAAAGAATCATTTCAGGGCTTAGATTCAAGGAAGTGGGATGGTGGGAGTAGAATAACGGGGGAGGCAGAGATGGAAGAGTTGAATGACGATGAGATAGAGAAGCAGATAAGGAAGTTAAGAAGGTCAAAGGCAGCAGGGCTGGACGGGGTAGAGAACGAAGCATGGTTGTTTAGTACACAAGAGGTTAGGGAGAGGCTGAAGGAGGTAGTGAAGAAAGTATGGAGGGGGTAGGGATTCCCAGGAGGGTGGAGAGAAGGATTAATAGTGCCACTGTGTTAAGAAAGCAGATAGGGATAGACAGGAAAATTATAGAGGGATTACGCTAATGAATACGGCGTATAAAGTATACGCGACGGTGGTGGCGGAGAGGCTGCGGAAGGATTTCGAGGGGAAAGGAATATTGCCGGAGACCCAGGCGGGCTTTAGGGCTAGTAGGAGTACTATCGACAATATCTACATACGTTCTGCAGCACTTGGTGGATAGAGAATTAGCGAAGAAGGGGTCGAGAGTGTACGCATTTTTTGTGGATCGCAAAGGCGCCTTTCCTTCGGTGGATAGGGGGAGGTTGTGGGAGTCGATGGAGGATACGGGAGTGGAGAGAGGGCCTGATCGAGAGAGTCAGGGAGATATATGAAAAGACCAAAGATAAGATGAGAGGAGGGGAGGGGATTTCGGAGGGATTCTGGATGGATAGGGGGTTAAGGCAAGGGTGTCCGCTTAGCCCAACGCTTTTTGGGATTTTAATTGCGGATATGGAAAGTCAGCTGGAGTCCAGGGTGGTAGGAGGAGTCAGGATAGGAGGGGTTAGAATTTGGTCACTAGCGTATGAAGATGACATAGTGTTGCTGGCAAGAAGCGAGGAGGCCTTAAAGGAGATGATAAAAATGAGATAAAAAGAGGTTGAGAAGATACCTGGATAAGAACAGGTTGGAGCTGAATGCGGAAAAGTCCAAGGTTATGGTGTTCAGAAAAGAAGGGGGAAGGGATAAGGGAGGGGAGTGGAAATGGAAGGGAAAGACGGTGCAGGACGTGAAAGCGTTTGTGTACCTGGGCTTCTTGTTTCAGAGGAATGGGGGAGTGGATGGTCACATAAAAGAGAGAGTGAGGAGGGCAAATGTGGTGATGAGGCAGGTGTGGGGGTTGGGAAAGAAGTTATTTGCAGATGATTTTGGAAGGAGAATGAAATTTTTTGACTCACTAGTGATGAGTGTGCTATTGTATGGTGTAGAGGTGTGGGGTGGAAGGGAAGTAAAGAGGTAAATAGGGCACAGAAGAGGTATGTAAAGTGGACACTGGGGTTGGCAAGGAATACGCCTAATAATATTGTCCGGAGGAAGACGGGGAGAACGATTGTAGGCGGAGATGACCATTTCATCGCCGTCTACCTGCTTGCTTTACTCCCACTTCCGAACTTCCCCTCACGGAGCCGAGTTTTAGCCAGTGTCTGTCGTCGACCTATGTCAGCGGGGGGTCCTTTGTGCTTACGAGGAATAAAATACGAAACATAAAATTCTTTTAATTTTGCAATTACTAATTTAGAAATATTATATTCCAAATCTACTGTTACTACGTCATCTGCATATTTCAAAAAGTATATTTTTATCTTTCCTATCACCGCTCCTCCAATTTTTCTTCTTTCCCAATCAGTTTCTAAGTCATTTACATGTATGTTGAATAACACCGGACACAATGAACATCCTTGTCTGACTCCTTTATTAATCCAGAAATATCTGTTAGATCCTTTCGTTGTTTTTATCGTGTTTTTGGTGCTACCGTAAATCGTTTTTATCATTTTTAGCATTCCTACAGTGATTCAAACCTTCTCGAGTTTCTGCATCAATAATGTCCTGTCAACTTTATCGAAGGAAAACTGTACGCGTTCTTCATAGACTTTAGTCTATGAAGAACGCGTACAGTTTTCCTTTTTCCTGTTTTAGTTTGTTCTGTATCAGTGAGTTCAAAACAAATATATGTTCCCTCGTCGAGTACCCTGGTCGAAAGCCTAATATTTCCTAATATTTTATTTTTCTCCAGCCACGTCCTGAGTCTTTTTGCCATAATCCCTGTCAACTCTTCTACTAGTCCTTAGGATCGTGCTTTAAGGAATTCATGTATGATCCCATCTTCTCCTGCTGCCTTTCCCTTTTTCAGTTTCCGGATCTGTTCTTCTACCTCTTCTTTCGGAATATCTTCATTCAATTCTCCTAATTTATCTTCTGGTGCTCTCTTCTTCTTCTTCGTTTTATCCAACTCTGGCTCTTCTTCTATCCCTTCCGACATTTCCTTCGTTTCATCCAATTTCGGTTGTTCTTTCCTTGTTTCATCATCCCAGATTTTACTGCCGCTTCAGTGATTATTCTCTTGAGATTGTCGAGTCTTTCCTGTCTTGTCTTTGGTTTTCCTTTCGATTCTTCCCAGTTTTTGAGTAGTGCTTCTCTGAACTCTTCCTTTTTATCTTCTCTCCATTTCCAGCGTTCATCCAGAAAACCATCCTCCTGCTGCCCTTGTAAATTCCATTTTGTCGTGGCAATTAGAGGCATATGATCTGATTCTTCTCTTTCGTCTATCTGCATTTCATCAATTGGGTCTTCTTCATCCTTCACGATAAGACAATCCAGGACAGACGCACTGTTTGTTCCAATGCGCGTTAATTTTCCTTTTCCATCTCCCTTCAGTCTTCCATTCATGACCGTCAAACCTTAGTCTTCACACCATTTCAGTAGATTTTCTCCTTCTTTATTTAGTACTACATCTTCCGTATGTCTTTCCCATTCCTCTTCTCCTTCTGAATCTGTTCTCGCTGATTCTTAACATATTCTCGCATTAAAATCTCCTAAAATTGTAAGAGGGTGTCCTTGGTATGTAGATTGTTCCAGAAGTTCTTCTATTTCTTCTCTGATTTTCTTCATGCCGACATAGTTGTAAACGGATACAATTTCTCCTAATTCTCCACCTATATCGTAATTCATTTTCACTCTGTATTTCCATTCTGAAAACTTGTGTGTCGCGTTCTTTAGCTTCCTACACCCTATGAGCTGTCCTCCCATGGCCCTTCCTTTTTTTCCTTCCTAGTAGCTGGTTTCATGAACCATTCAAAATCATTTTTCAATCTCTTTCTGATTCTCTCTTCTTGTTCCTTCTCTATCCAGGTGTCCAACAATATTATTATATCAAACTGTTCAATGTATTTCCAAGTGTCTCTACTTTTTTGGAATCCAGCAATATTCTACAATAGTATTCTGAATTTTGTCTGTTTCATAAAAAAGATTTTTCTGTCAATTTACCTTCTTTTTCATTACAGTGGATCCATTTGTCGTTGATCTTAATTTTTCTATATCCCACCTTCACTTCTTTTCCGTTTTCTCTCTCCCTCCTAGACACTTCTCTTATTTTCCTTTGTACCTCTCTTTCTGTTTTCGTCAGATCGTCGTCTACGAAGATGTTTGTTCCTTTAAGATCAGATTTTCTTCCCAAGATCTCCCTTATCATTTCCCACGTTTCCAACTTGATCACTAATACCTTGTAATTCTCTTCTCTTCCAATCTCGTACGCCTCTTTGATTCTTCCCTTTACTTTGATGGTTTCTTCTAGGAAACTCTATCACTTTGTACAGAACTTTGCTTTTGCACCGCAACTTTCTGACTACTTTCTTACCAAACTTCACCACCCACTTTGCACACGTCCACTACACTCGGTCCACCGGAACCTTCCTCCTTAACTCTTTTGTTTAAAGTTCGTTTTTTTTTGTTTGTTTCGTCATTAATTTTTTTAACTGAGAATTTACCTCTTCTAGTTGGATATTCCATCATTTTATTTGATAATTCAACTCTTTGTTTGATAATTAATTTTTCAAACTGAAAATTTAACTATTCAACTTTTAGTTAAAAATTTACCTTTTTTAGTTATAAATTTATCTTTTGGTTGAAAATTCAACTATTCTTGTTCAAGGTTTTTAATTTTAGTTTAAAATTCATCACTTTGGTTGAAAATAGAACTATTTTGTTGAAAAATCATTTTGTTTCTCGTTGAAAATCAATTTTTTAACGGACAATTTGACTTCAGTTAAAATTTAAAATTAATACACGGTCATTTAAAAAAGTTAGCATATTCCGAAAAAATCAACCGAGAATTTTCAAATTGAATTTTCATTGGTTTTCAAAATTTGCTTTGAATAGCGATTAAAATCAAATTTGTTTAAAAATAAAAACTTTCTCCCTAGTTTAAATGGTAATAATTTCAACAAATATCCCTTATGAAAAAGAAGTATTGGTAAGTTTCGGATCTAATAATTTTTTCGCGAATAAAGATTGGAAATCCAATACTGTTTCGCTAAAAAAAACGATGGATACTTACTAATACTTCTTTTTCATAAGGGATCAGTGCGAAAATCTCGAAGAAATTATTATTACGTTAGAATTGGAAACCAATTTCAACGAAAATTTTATTACAAATTATTATTTAATTTTTGTATGAAAAAATTATTTTTTGAGAATCTTTTATGCATTTACTCTACTACAAAAAATTCTTACAAATAAAATCATGAACAGGAAATACCATAGTGGAAACAATGTAAAAAAGTTTTTTTTTTTTTGTAATTCTTCAGAATATTTTTGAATTCTGAAAAATTTTTAAAATGTGGACAAGTAAACTATTAAAATAATGTAGACAATTGCCAACATTTTAGTGTTTTGTAATTGTAATGTAAAGTGTAAAACGTAAAAGGTCAAAATGGTAAATGGTAAATGGTAAATCTCAAATGTGAAATGTAAATAGTGTAATCTTAAATGTTCAGTTAAAAAATGCAACAATATTGATTAAAAAAAATAACATTAGTCTTGCAGTAAGTTATATTTTTATTGTTATGTGAAATATAAAAAATTTTATTTCAGGATCACAACATGATTATTCAAATGAAAAAAACACATATGTGGGTCAAAAATTTGTTTATTAAAAAAAAATTAACATAATAAACCAATTGTGATTGAAATCAATACAAATTTCTTGGAATGACAATCATCATAGTTTGAAATTAGAAACACAAACATTTCAAACAATCCTATTTGAAGGAGAAACGAGCAGTAAAAAAAAACGCTTCTTATCTGCCTTATCATTTTTGTTACATATTGGTTCAAAATACACAGTAAGTCTGAAGGTGTCGTTTTTACTGCAGCATATACTCAATTGATACGAAAATCGTTGATTCATTTCACTGGATCTTTTATTTTCCATAAGGATGATGGCCATATTCATAACTTCCGGGATTATTATCCAAGGGGCTTGAAGGTGCTGGATGTAGGGGAGATCTTGGAGGAGATTGAGAAGTTATGTGATTGTTATCATAGAAGTTTCCAGGTAGTAGAGGTAGGGAAAATCCTGCAGAAGGTTTATAAGTTATCGGAATATTACCATGGATACTTTCTGGTAATGGGGCTAGGGAAGATCCTGAAGCAGATTGAGGTGTATATGGAAGATTATTTGGGTCATGATGATAATGCCCAGGTTGAGAAGGTCCGGGTAATCTAGGTTGAGCTTTGTAAGATCTGGTGAGAAGATCATGAAACTCATCAAATTGGGGATGGGAACGTAAATTTGAAACACCCTGAGGTCGATTTTCAGAAAAACTTGGATGCCTATTGGTCTTTCCAATGACTGCGGTTTTAAGTTGGTCTCTGAAGTTTTTCCGGTCAGCCTTTGAATCAAGTAAACCTCCCGGAAGACCTTTCCGGGTATTCGAACGTGTTGATTCTGTAAAAGAAAAAGATTTAGAAATTTGGGAGTTGTTCATAAATTACGAGGCACATTTGGTGGAAGTGGATATTTCGTGATGTTCTGAATCATTTCGCCAATTGAAATACCTCACAATTAAATCAAACAATCACGGAGAAAAATGGAAGGTCATTTTGGCCATATAGATGTGCAGACAAACTATATTGCAGGGTCAACTATAGGACAGCCCTTGAATATGGCTAAATTGACTATCTCTAGAAGGCTAAAACAAGAGGTTCAAATCGATCATCTCATAGTGTCCACTTGTTCATCTCGGACGGTCGACTTAAGCGCCATAGAGAGTCGACTTGGTCTCCTCGGACAGTCAACCTGGCCATCTTAGGGGGTCGATTTGATTATCATACATTTTCTATATTTCTTGTCCTTTTCCTACTTATTCCAGTCTCTCTCTTATAAGAGACTGGAAATTATAAAATTAAGTGGAACCTATAAAACCGGAAAATTGATATGAAATACATGAATTCTGAAAACATTTTTTATTCTTTGTGGAGAGTGAGGTGTATGAGACATAATTTGATATGCAAAAACAGTGCACATTGACAGTATATTCTTTGGAGCACGAAAGGCTAAGGACAGGGCACGGTGTCACACTGAATTGTAAGATTTCAAACATTGAAGTGAATTCAGAAACCAATATCCTACATCTCGTTACTTTCTGCATTATCAATGAATGCTGACATTTTTTGCACGTTTTCAGTTTGAAACGACAGGGTGACAACAAATTGATAGCTGAACGTCCAGTTACGCCTTTATCCTAAATCCCTTGGAAGCATCAAATTTGACGTTGACAATTCAAAAGAATGAACTTAATTCACTTTCAATCATGTTCTCTCTTATGCACTTCACTTTCCACGCATATTGGAAATATCAAAAAGCAGTTTAAACTTGTTAAAAATATTAAGTTCAATAAACAGCAAATTTGACGCTCAAGGGCTCAATGACATTCACTCACTCCGAAAGTCCGAAATCGCTCTGAATCACGTTGCTCCCAACTCACGTATCCTTTCACACTACTGTATCCGTCGGGTCGACAACCGGATTGGTTGAGGTTGGCGCGCTTATTTGAAATGATTAAATGTGAAAAGCAATTTCAAACAACAAATAATAAGAGTAAAGTTATTAAAAATAATTCTTTGCTCACAAGAAGAACTCGTAAAGTAAAATTTCAATTATTGATTGTATTTTTTCCTTAAGAATAAATGATAGATTTTAATTTTTGAAGAAAGGAATATATTTTTCATCTTAAATATGAATTTACAATAATTCCTAATATTCTTATGCACTCTACATTTATTATTTGATGTGAACATTTCACTTACACATTTATTCATTTTAAATAAACACGCCAACGGTAACTAATCAGGTTGGCCCTCCGCGATGGGTCATTTGCTCTTCCGTGGATGGTCGAAATGAGTGAAAACAAGATGATCGTATTGCCCACCCCGAAAGGATACTTCGATTATCCCTGATAGTGAGTCTGACCTTCTTACAACACTCAGACTGGCCATAAAATGAGATTGTCTCTCACTATGTCGGAAAAATTCTGAAAGGCTCTTTAGACCATCTAGAAGAACGGACTGGCTTTCTAAATTTTGACCCTCTAACTTTGACCATCCATTTTTCTCCGTGTAGAGTTTTGAACATATTAAAAGAAGTATAATTTTCACTCACCGACCAAAATTACATACACCATGAGGATGATGATAGTATTTATACAGAGCTCCATTTTTTGGTAGATGATGTTTTCTCTTTCAGATCCTCTTAAGCACAATTGATGATTTTTCCGTAATTAGCTGACTGTGCTGACTGTGTAGGTATAAGTCTTGCATACCAGTCTGTATATTTGCCATGCAAATGAGCAATCACAGACCTACCGGAAATGATAGTAGGGTTTTTACGCTTAAATCCCATTCCCCTTGCATCGCTTTTTCCGCGTGTTGTATTGAAATAAGATGCCCATGACATGAAACGCACGGTCGATCCCATATAAATTAATAAATATGACAGTCATTGAGTAAATAGTTTTGTACTAAATAGTAAAAGGTCATTCCACATTTATGCACTTTTTCAAAAACTGCCTCTGATAATATTTTTCTAAAAAAATGCAAACGAAAAAAAAAAAACATTTTTATTCATTTTAACCATGTTATCGTGCAATTAACAAATACGTTTAATTCAGCCGATGGACAGTTTGTTTGATGGAAATATTTCCTTGATTTAAAAATTTTCAAAAAGGAATCATGAAGATTTTAGGGTAAATTTTTTAGTCCTGGAAGATTTTTAAGAAACTTTTGAAAGAAATTTAATAATTTTGAAATCACATATGGAAGTTTTTGAAACATTTTTTAAATAATTTAAAATTTGAAAAGGTTTCAAGAAAATTTTATACAAAATATAGATTGTTGATGATTTTGAAAAACAATGCATAAGCTTTTTAAGATTTTTGAAGGGATTTAAGAGAATTGAATTTTTTTAAATTCCTAGAAAAATATAAAATGATCTTTTTCTTAAATTAATTTTATGAGAATATTTAAAAACATTTCATAAAATTATTTAAATTCTTGAAAAAATATACCACCCAATTTTATTCTCGCTGAAAGATTTTTCAAAAATTTCAGGAAAAATTCGAATTGTTTTAAAAAATGCTTAGAATTTTTGTAAAAATTTCAAGAATAATTTAAAATTTGGAAATAATGCCAAAATTGTCAAAAAAGTATCGAGAAGAATACACATTTTTCTTATTTTAAAGATTCCTATAGTACTTTGAAATGTATTCTTTTAAATCAAAAAAAATTTCATTGAATCAAAAGTCTTTGGTTCAAAGAAACTGTTTTTTGTTGCAATGTGTTTTTTTTTTTAAATTATTGTTCAAATTTGAAATAACAACAATTTAGATAATATTTCACAATGCAGAAGAACAATACAAGACCAAAATTTTGGTCACAAGAGCAGTAATTTAAAAAAAACTACTTTTTACATTTGAAGAAAAAGCTTGAATTAAGAAACTTTAAAAAAATTGTGTTACTTTAAATTTGGAAGATAATTTATAAAAATATATTGAGCATTGAAAAAAATTTCTTTGATCAAAATATATAATTACTGTATTTTTAATAAATAATATTTATTGAATTTTTCTTTCAATTATTCAAATTCGGGAATTTTCTATTGTCGGGAACTTGTCAGTGTCGGATATTTTATAATTCGGCAATTTTCTGTCGCGAATTTCAGTTTTCGGGAATTCGCAAATTCGGAATTTTTACGTTTCGGCAATTTTATAATTTCCAAAATTTTTTGTTTCAAATATTTTCTTTTCGGGAATTTTGCCGCCCTGGAATTTTATTTTTCGGTATTTTTCAGTCTTTTCATAAAATTAATAATTAATAATGAAATTAATTAAACTTCCAAAAAACAAAATATACGAAATATAATAATTCCATAAATAAAATTGAGGACACAGGAAAATTTTCGAATTATACAATTCGCGAATATAAAAAATGAGAAAACTGTTATATTATAAAACACAAAATAATAAATATTACATTCATTTCATGAAAATATTTTTCATTTAATGTATTATTTTATATTTGATTATTTATTTAAACCATTAACAAAAATATTCGAACAGAGACTGTTTTTTCCATATTCTCTTGATGCAAGGTAATTCAGTTTCGATGACAACACATTATCGTGTATAAACATCACATTTTCGAAAACAACATATTTTTAGAAAACGAAAGTGACATTAATCCTTATGCCCTACTTTTATCTTTTCGTTATTTCTTATCACTTCAAATTATTCGATAACTGTATTTATTATAATAATTAATATAACAATAATATTATAATAATATTTATTACAATTTTTTGCATAATTTAGAATTTTTCGAAAATGTGCAAAAAACATGTTTTCTTTATAACGAAAAAAGTTTCGACAACACATTTTTGAAAACAACATATTTTTAGAAACCGAAGGTAACATTAATTCGTATGGCCTACTTTTATTTTTTCGTTATTTCTTATCACTTCAAATTATTCGGTAAATGTAATTATTATAATAATCAATATAATAATTATATTATAATAATATTTATTGCAATTTTTTTGCATAATTTAGAATTTTTCGAAAATGTGCAAAAAACATGTTTCCTTCATAACACAAAAAGATCAATTTTCAACCAAAAATGAAATGGTTTAATTTTCAGTTAAAAACGAATTTTCAACTAAAATTATGAATGTTCAACTAAGAAAATTAATTTTTACCAAATAGTAGAATTTTCAACCAAAAAAATTAATAATATTTTACCAAAAAAAAAAAAAAAAAAAATTTAGCAAAGTATATTAATTTTTTATCAATCAGTTTAGTTTTTAACTAAAAAATGAATTTTCAACTAAATTGAGGAATCTTCAGTTGAATGTTTAACTTTTTAAATTCATCCTTTCGGACGAAAATTCATTTCTTTAATTTAAATTTTTACTACTTTGATGCAATTTTTTTAATTAATCCTTTTGTTTTAAATATTATCTTTTTTGATTGAAAATTAATTTTTTTTTTAATTTAACAACGTATTTTGTAGAAAAAACATTTTTTTCAGTTGAAAATTCAATTTTTTTTCTTTATTTACTGAAAAATCTTTCTTGGTTGAAAATTCGTCTTTTTGGTTGAATTCAACTGTTTTTGGTTTCAAATTAAAATATTTTTTGGTTGATATATCAACCTTCAGCTATTACATTTTTTGTTGAAAATTCAACTACTTAGTTGAAAATGGAACTACTTTGTTAAAAATTCATATTTTTAGTTGTTGATTCATCATTTCAATTCAAAAACCTCTTTTTTTTTTGAAAATGTAACTATTTTGTTGAAAAATCATGTATTTTGTTCAAAATTAATCTTTTTTTGGTAGAAAGTTGATTTTATTGGATGAAAACTTATCTTGTTGGTCGAAAATCCAACTATTTGGTTAAAAATTAATTTTTTAAATTTAGGATTCATCATTATAGTTGAAAATTCATTTCTTTGGTTAAAAATTTAACTATTTTGTTGAAAGTACGTTTCTTATGGTTAAAAGTTAATTTTTATGACTCAAATATAAATATTCTATTTTTGGTTGTAAATTAATCTTTTTTAGTAAAAAATTCATGTATTTTGTTGAAAATTCGTCATTTTTGGTAGTAAATTAATCTTCTTCTTAAAAATGCATTTTTTGGTTGAAGATTCCTCTTTTTATTTGAAAATTCATTCCTTTGATTAGAAATATAATTATTTTGTTGAAAATTCATGTATTTCGCCAAAATTAATCTTTTCTGGTAGAAAGTTGATTTTATTAGATGAAAACTTATCTTTTTGGTCGAAAATCCAACTATTTGGTTCAAAATTAATTTTTTTAATTTAAGATTCATCATTATAGTTGAAAATTCATTTCCTTGGTTACAAATTTAACAATTTTGTTGAAAATACGTTTCTTATGGTTAAAAATTAATTTTTTCGACTTAAAATATAAATATTATATTTTTGGTTGCAAATTAATCTTTTTTAGTAAAAAATTCATGTATTTTGTTGAAAATTCGTCATTTTTGGTAGTAAATTAATCTTCTTCTTAAAAATGCATTTTTTGGTTGAAGATTCCTCTTTTTATTTGAAAATTCATTTTTTTGATTAAAAATAGAATTATTTTGTTGAAAATTCATGTATTTCGCCAAAATTAATCTTTTCTGGTAGAAAGTTGATTTTATTAGATGAAAACTTATCTTTTTGGTCAAAAATCCAACTATTTGGTTCAAAATTAATTTTTTAAATTTAAGATTCATCATTATAGTTGAAAAATCATTTCCTTGGTTACAAATTTAACAATTTTGTTGAAAATACGTTTCTTATGGTTAAAAATTAATTTTTTTTACTTAAAATATAAATATTCTATTTTTGGTTGCAAATTAATCTTTTTTAGTAGAAAATTCATGTATTTTGTCAACAATTCGTCATTTTTGGTAGAAAATTAATCTTCTTGGTTAAAAATGCATTTTTTGTTTAAAGATTCCTCTTTTTATTTGAAAATTTATTCTTTTCATTAAAAGTATAATTATTTTTTTGAAAATTCATGTATTTTGTTCAAAATTAATCTTTTCTGGTAGAAAGTTAATTTTATTGAATGAAAACTTATCTTTTTGGTCGAAAATCCCACTAATTCGTCCTAAATTTACTTTTTAATCTGGTAATTCATCTTTATATTTGAAAATTCATTTTTTTTGTTGAAAATTAATTTCTTTGATTGAAAATACGTTTCTTATCGTTAAAAATTCATTTTGTTGAATTAAAATATAAATATTTTATTTTTGGTTGCAAATTAATCTTTTTTAGTAGGAAATTCATGTATTTTGTTTAAAATTCGTCATTTTTTGTAGTAAATTAATCTTCTTGTTACAAATCCATTTTTTGATTAAATATTCCTCTTTTTATTCGAAAATTCATTCCTTTGATTGGAAATATAATTATTTTGTTGAAAATTCATGTATTTTCTTCGAAATTATTATTTTTTTTTTAAAGTTAATTTTATTGTATGAAAACTTATCTTTTTGATCGAAAATCCAACTATTTGGTTCAAAATTAATTTTTTAAATTGAAGATTCATCATTATAGTTGAAAATTCATTTCTTTGGTTAAAAATTTAACTATTTTGTTGAAAGTACGTTTCTTATGGTTAAAAATTAATTTTTATGACTCAAATATAAATATTCAATTTTTGGTTGTAAATTAATCTTTTATAGTAGAAAATTCATGTATTTAGTTAAAAATTCGTCATTTTTGGTAGTAAATTAATCTTCTGGTTAAAAATGCATTTTTCGGTTAAAGATTCCTCTTTTTATTTGAAAATTCATTCCTTTGATTAAAAATAGAATTATTTTGTTCAAAATTAATCTTTTTCGGTAGAAAGTTAAGTTTATTGGATGAAAAGTTATCTTTTTGGTCGAAAATCCAACTATTTGGTTCAAAATTAATTTTTTTAATTTAAGATTCATCATTATAGTTGAAAATTCATTTCTTTGGTTAAAAATTTAACTATTTTATTGAAAATGCTTTTCTTATGGTTAAAAATTAATTTTTTGACTTAAAATATAAATATTTTATTTTTGCTTTCAAATTAACTTTTTTTAGTAGAAAATTCATGTATTTTGTTAAAAATTCGTCATTTTTGGTAGTAAATTAATCTTCTTGTTAAAAATCCATTTTTTGGTTAAAGATTCCTCTTTTTATTTGAAAAGTCATTCCTTTGATTAAAAATATAATTATTTTGTTGAAAATTCATGTATTTTGTTCAAAATTAATCTTTTCTGATAGAAAGTTAATTTTATTGGATGAAAATTTATCTTTTTGTTCGAAAATCCAACTAATTTGTCTTAAATTCATTTTTTAATTTGATAATTCATCTTCGTATTTGAAAATTCATTTCTTTGGTTAAACATTGATTTCTTTGGTTGAAAATTTAACATGAAAGAAAAAATGATAGTGGTTATGCAAAATGAAAAATTTGTCAGGGGAAAGTCAGGTAAAGTTAGGGAATTTCGAAATTGGTATTTTGTAACAATTAATATATTGATCCATATTGATCCATTATATTTTCACGATCGTAAAAAGTGCTTATTTTTCTTATTTTTGTTTAAACAATCATAAAGCAATGTTTTAAATTTGAGACAGGCTACGTCATGTTTACAATTTCACAATATGACTTTTTTATTATTCTCACCGCGATAAAAATGATGTACATATTTGAAATTTTTCTGAGCGATAGATTCTGTGGTATAATTGTGCAAATATTTTTATTTTGTTGAAAGATCATTTGTTTGTAAGGCTGTAAATTCCAAATGCTTTCTACCAGAAAAAAAACAATTGGCAAAGAAGATTTATTCTCGCTCAGAGATGCTAAGAATGATTTTATTTAAAAAACTTGTTAATAAATAATTTAATTGTTAAATAAAAATTTCACAAAAAATGACCAAGATTTCAATAAAATAACCAAGATACTCGTAACCAGGGACTTTTTCTGACCTTTTGAACAAAACGTATCTCGGGGACATATTAGTGCATATAGAAGTGTTAATAGCGACTCGATTATTAGAATAAATATTTCTTTGGCAATGATTACAAAATTATTTATTGATCTTCAATTAATTGATCAAATAAAATTTTTTTAATTCAGAAAAAATTGCACAATTATTTTTACAATGAATGAAAAATTGGGGGTGGGGGGTGATGAACAAAATTTTTTTTTGTCACCCTCATGAATACTGTATAAATATTCAATAAATTATCAGGATTATATAATTTATTAGAGAATTAGATCAATATTAAAAATTCATCTTTTTTGTTAAGAAGTTAAATATTTTAGTTAAACATTCATAATTTTAGTTGAAAATTTAACTATTTTGTTGAAAATTAATTTTTTTACTGAAAATTTAACTAATCAATTTTTGGTTGAAAATCTAATTTTGTTGAAAATTCGCTTTTTTGGTCGAGATTAATATTCTTGTTCGAAAATTAATCATTTTATTTGAAAATTCATCTTCTTCGTTGAAAATTAAACTATTTTGTTAAAAGTTCATATTTTTGGTTAAAAATTCAACTATTCCAGTAAAAATGCATTATTTCAGTTGAAAATTAATCTTTTAAATTAAAAATTCAAGTATTCTAGTTGAGGATTCAAACTTTTCGTTAAAAATTCATCACTTTGGTTGAAAATTTAACAATATTGTCAAAAAATCGTTTTATTTTCGTTGAAAGTAAATTTTTCAACTGAAAATTTAACCATTCCATTTTTTATTGAAAATTAATCTTTTACATCTTTTTTATAGAAAATTAATATTCTGGTTTGAAAATTTATCATTTTGTTTTACAATTTAAGTATTTCGTTAAGAATTCATGTATTTGGTTGCAAAATCATCTCTTTTGGTAAAAAATTAATATTCTTGTTTAAAAAATAATCTTTTTTCTTAAAAATTTGATTATTCCACTTAAAGATTCATTATTTCAGTTGGAAATTCCTCTTTTGATTGAAAATTAAAACTGTTGGCTGAAAGTTAAACTTTTTTTTTTAATTCATCTTTTTGGTTGAAAATTTAACTATTTGGTTGAAAATTCAGACATTTTATTGAAAAATGTCTTTTTTGACAGAAAATTAATATTCTTGTTTAAGATTCATTATTTTAGTTGAAAATTCTTACTATTTTTCTAACTACTCAATTTTTTCAATTCATTTAAGAATTCATCATTTTAAATAAGTATTTCAGCAAATTTAATTTTGAAATATTTTTTTTTTTTTCATTTTAAAAAATTTTATCATTTTAGTTGAAAATTCATCTTTTTGGTCTACAATTCGTTGTTTTCTTTTTTGTTGAAACTTAATTTTTTGAACTGAACATTTACCTTCCATATTTGGTTGAAAATTGATGTTTTTTAGTCGAAAATTCATATATTTTGTTGTTTTTTTTGTAGAAAATTAATATTCTTGTTCGAGATTTATCATTTTAGTTTTAGTTGAAAATGCATGACTTTTGCTGATAATGTAGGGGAGAGTGGTCCTAATTCGGCACCCTCGCGTTTCTCAGAAATGGCGCGCGTATCGGCTTAACCATTTAGTCATATGACAGGTTGGCAGACATGGACGTAATTTACGCTGACAATTGTCACTTTAGTGGTCCTGGGTCGGCACCAAACAGGTGGTCCTGAGTCGGCACTTTTTTTGTTGATTTTGTTGTTATTCGTGTGTTATTTTATTTTTTTGTGTTTCAATTCCATGTCACTCTTCTCTTGCTATTTTTTTACTTTGGTTGTGTTTTGACTGCATGATGCTTGTCTCTGATAGGTGCCCATCCTATAAATAAAGTTTGAAAATATTCTACATGTTTTTTCATTGTAAATGGTCTAAATTTGTCCATTTCCTTCTAAAACTTACATAACCTGCCCTTTTTCGTGCATTCGAGCGACAAAAATTATGTGCTGACCCGTCACCAGGAAGTGCCAGCTTAGGACAACCATTTTTATAAATAGCAAAAATCGACTTCTTCACTTTGCTCTGCATTGCGACCGCAAAAATCACTCCACACTGTCCCGAACGACATAGAATTGTAGAGAAAGGATCGTGGTACCCGACCAAAGACATTAAAGCGCCATTAAACCCTATTTACCCTCTGTTTTCGACAAAAACTCTTACTGTGCCGACTTAGGACCACTCTCCCCTACTTGGTTCCAAACATTTTTTTCAGTGTGTATATTAATATGATTACCCTCTTAATATTTTCACCCTCTGTTTCCGACCGAAACTCTTACTGTGCCGACGTAGGACCACTCTTCCCTAATTATTTTGTTGAAAATTCGTTTTTTTTTGTACAAACTTAATATTCTTGTTCAAGATTCATAATTTTGATCAATAGTTTAACTATCCTGACGAAAATTCGTATTTTTTGTTGAAAATTAAAAATTTTAATGCTACTTATCCCTTGAGAAGACCTGGCATTCTCAATGAACTTTTTTCCAGGATTTGCGTAGAGACCCTCTAATAAATCTGAATAAATCTGAAGAAATCAAACAAGTTTTTTAATAGTTTCAATTTTCTATTTAATTCGGACATAGGAGTCAGTAGTTTTACAATTATTTTAGATTATCAGAGATCATACATCTAGTCTCCATAAAAAGGGGAAATGTAATGTTTTGCAAAATTGAAATAATCAAAAAGAGACCAGATGTCAAATGATTCGTTTTCATTGGATAAATTGAAGTAATTATCATATTCGTTATCGACATTCTCGACTGTTTCTGTTAGAGATTTTTCAGGCTCTTTTGGTTTATATTCCTCGAATAGTTCATCACTATCGTCAGCGTCGATTTCTTTTATAAAAACAGGCTCAATGTCTTTGCATTTGTAAGTGATGAGCAATTTTTTTATGTCGATGAGAGACAAATGATCTCTCTGTCCAATAGGAGTTATTTGTTTCTGAAAATGTTGATTTTAGATTAAAAAACTGAACAGGGGGCCATTATGGTGGCCCTTATTTTTCACTTTTCGAATTTCTCTGCTCTCGCCCCCCAGTTTTGTTCGAATGCCAAAAAAAAAAATTTCTCCTTCAAATTTGAGCAAAATCGGTTATATTTAGGGGTGGCGCAAAGACCATCATTAATCGATAATTTGAGAATACTCAGTCATTTTTTAACTAATATTCAATTGTTTAAACAATATTAATTTGTTTATATATCAATCAATGATAACAATAAAATAATTTGTTTGTATAATTTCACAATTATGTAAATAATGCGTATTTGTTCAAGTACATATTTTACCTAAAAAAAGGCAGGAGAAACATTTTATCTCACTCAATTTTCGACAAATTTTAATATTTTCAAGTACTAATTTGTTTATTATGAATACTCGTAGATGTTTAAACAAATTTAAATTTTTCGAACAATTTTAATTTTTTTAAACATTTAAGAGTATTCATAATAAACAAATTAGTACTGAAAAATATTAAAATTTGTCGAAAATTTAGTGAGATAAAATGTTTCTCCTGCTTTTTTTTAGGTAAAATATATACTTGAACAAATACATATTATTTAAATAATTGTAAAATTATTTAACCAAATTATTTTATTTTTATCATTGATTAAATTACTCATAAAATTAAAAAATAGGTTCATTTCGCGAGTTAAATGAAAAAACAATTATTTAAACAAATTAAAATTGTTTAAACAATTGAATATTAGTTGAAAAATGCCTGGGTATTCTCAAATTACCGAATAATGATTATTAATTTTCAAAAAACTTTTAAAAAGCGTCAATAAACCGCAATATTACGTAAAATTCAAATTTGTCACTTATGGGGTTTTCTTTGGGGACCCATGAGAGTGGCTTAAAATTATTTAATTTCAAAATTCATGATTGGTTCTTATTCTCTCACGAATTCTGAATAATATACTGAAACACGGAATTATTTGCAACATATTATCGCGTTTAAATATTAGATTGACAAAAAACTGACTTTTTCCCATGTTAAATCAATGGGAAAATTCATGGTCTTTGCGCCACCCCTAAATATTAATCGATTTTACTCAAATTTGAAGATTTTTTTTTGGCATTCGAAAAAAAAATCCACGAAGTATAAATAAGAACCACCCTAGGGGGCCACCATCCCAATTTATAGGGGGGGGGGGGCATTTATAATTTTAAAATCTTTATTTCTAACGATTTGCAATTTACAATTGTTCAATGTTGAAGATTTACAATTATGAAAATGTATCAATGAAAATTCCTAAATTTTGATCAGTTTGATGATTTTGAAAATAAAAAGTGAATTTTTCAATTCTAAATCTTCCAAAATATAAGAAATTTTGGATGTAAAGCATCAAATTTACAGAATTTTTAATTCTGAAACTTGAAAATTGCATAATTTTTAATTTTTAATTGTCAAAATTAAGAATTCTTAAATTTAAAAAATTTACAATGGAAAATTCTACAATTTACAAGAGTTGTAATTACAAATTCTTGAATTTTGAAATTATAGAATTTCAAATTATTCAGTTTTAACGATTTATATTTTAATGGTATGCAATTTTGAACTTTTTTTAAATACTTCTATTTTGAAGCTTTACAATGGAAAATTCTTCAATATTAACGATTTAAAATTTGTAATGCGTCAACTTTAACGATTTGCAATTGAAAAATAGTTCGATTTTAAAAATTTATAAATAAAAATTCTTATATTTTTGAAGAGTTAGAATTGAAATTTCTTGAATTTTGAACTTATAGAATGTCAAATTATTCAATTTTGAAGATTTATATTTTAATGGTATGCAATTTTGAACTTTTTTTAATACTTCTATTTTGAAGGTTTACAATTTACAATTTAAAAAATTTACAATGGAAAATTCTACAATTCTGAAGAGTTAGAATTAAAAATTCTTGAATTTTGAAATTATAGAATTTCAAATTATTCAATTTTGAAGATTTATATTTTAATGGTATGTAATTTTGAACTTTTTTTAATACTTCTATTTTGAAGCTTTACATTGGAAAATTTTTCACTTTTAATTATTTAAAATTTTTAATTCTTCAAATTTAACAATTTGCAATTGAAAAACTGTTCAATTTTAAAAATGTATAAATAAAATTTCTTAAATTTTGAAAATTAAAGGTAAAGTTTTTAATTCAAAATCTTCTGAATTGAAGAACCTTCGAATAAAAAGGATCGCAATTACAGAATTAATTTAGAAGAGTGAGACTTAAAATTTCTTGAATTTTGAAATTATAGAATTTCAAATTATTCAATTTTGAAATTATAGAATATCAAATTTTTCAATTTTGAAATTTTATATTTTAATGGTATGTAATTTTGTACTTTTTTTAATACTTCTATTTTCAAGCTTTACGATGGAAAATTTTTCACTTTTAATGATTTAAAATTTTTAATTCTTCCACTTTAACAATTTGCAATTGAAAAACTGTTCAATTTTAAAAATTTATAAATAAAAATTCTTCAATTTTGAAGATTTGGAAAATTAAAAGTAAAGTTTACAATTCTGAATGTTCCAAATTGAAGAAGTTTCTAATGTAAAGCATCAAAATTACAGAATTTTGCATTGTAAAACTCAAAACTTGCATAATTTTTATTTTCAGAATAAAAAATTCTTTAATTTTAAAAATGTACAATGGAAAATTCTACAATTTAGAAGAGTTAGAATTAAAAATTCTTGAATTTTGAAATTATGGAATTTCAAATTATTCAATTTTGAAGATTTATATCTTAATGGTATGCAATTTTGAACTTTTTTTTAATACTTCTATTTTGAAGGTTTACAATTTACAATTTAAAAAATTTACAATGGAAAGTTCTACAATTCTGAAGAGTTAGAATTAAAAATTCTTGAATTTTAAAATTATAGAATTTCAAATTATTCAATTTTGAAGATTTATATTTTAATGGTATGTAATTTTGAACTTTTTTTTAATACTTCTATTTTGAAGTTGTACAATTTACAATTTTAAAAATTTACAATGGAAAATTCTACAATTCTGAAGAGTTAGAATTAAAAATTCTTGAATTTTGAAATTATAGAATTTCAAATTATTCAATTTTGAAGATTTATATTTTAATGGTATGCAATTTTGAACTTTTTTTTAATACTTCTATTTTGAAGGTTTACAATTTACAATTTAAAAAATTTACAATGGAAAATTCTATAATTCTAAAGAGTTAGAATTAAAAATTCTTGAATTTTGAAATTATAGAATTTCAAATTATTCAATTTTGAAGAGTTATATTTTAATGGTATGTAATTTTGAACTTTTTTTAATACTTCTATTTTGAAGCTTTACAATCGAAAATTTTTCACTTTTAATGATTTAAAATTTTTAATTCTTCCACTTTAACAATTTGCAATGGAAAAAACTGTTCAATTTTAAAATTTATAAATAGAAATTCTTAAATTTTGAAGATTTGGAAAATTAAAAGTCATGTTTTTAATTCTAAATTTTCTAAATTAAAGAAACTTCGAATAAAACGCATCGAAATCAAAGAATTTTCAATTGTAAAACTGAAAACTTGCATAATTTTTAATTGTTAATTGTCAAAATAAAAAATTCTCCTAGTATTAAAATTGACAATGCAAAATTCGACAATTTTGAGAGTTAGAATTAAAAAATCTTGAATTTTGAAATTATAGAATTACAAATTATTCAATTTTAAAGATTTATATTTTAATGGTATGTCATTCTTCACTTTAAAAAATGTATAAACAAAAATTCTCAAATTTTGATAATTTGGAAAATTAAAAGTAAAGTTTGCAATTCTAAATGTTCCCAATTGAAGAACTTTCTAATGTAAAGCATCTTCAGTTTAAAAAATTTACAATGGAAAATTCTACAATTTTGAAGAGATAGAATAAAAAAATTTTGAATTTTGAAATGACAGAATTACAAATTATTCAATTTTTAAGATTTATATTTTAATGGTATGAAGTTTTGAACTTTTTAAAAATACTTCAAGTAAAAAAATTTACAATGCAAAATTCTACAATTTAAAAGAGTTGTAAAAACAAATTCTTGAATTTTGAAATGATAGAATTTCAAATTATTCAATTTTGAAAATTTATATTTTAATGGTATGCAATTTTGAACTTTTTAAAAATACTTCTATTTTGAAGATTTACAATGGAAAATTTTTCACTTTTAATGATTCAAAATTTTTAACTCTTTAACTTTAACAATTTGCAAGTGAAAAACTGTTCAATTTTAAAAATGTATAAATAAAAATTCTCAAATTTGGATGATTTGGAAAATTAAAAGCAAAGTTTGCAATTCTGAATGTTGCGAATTGAAGAAGTTTCGAATGTAAAGCATCAAAATTAAAGATTTTTTCATTGTAAAACTGAAAACTTGCATAATTTATAATTTTTAATGGTAAAAATAAAAAATTCTTCAATTTAAAAAATTTACAATGGAAAATTCTACCATTTTGAGAGTAAGAATTAAAAAATCTTGAATTTTGAAAATATAGAATTTCAAATTATTCAATTTTAAAGATTTATATTTTAATCGTATGTAATTTTGAACATTTTTTTAATACTTCTAATTTGAAGCTTTACAATGGAAAATTCTTCAATTTTATTGATTAAAATTTTTTAATTCTTCAACATTAACAATTTTTAATTGAAAAACTGTTCAATTTTAACAATGTATAAATAAAAATTCTTCAATGTTGAAGATTTGGAAAATTGAAAGTAAAGTTTTTAATTCTAAATCTTCTAAATTGAAGAATCTTCGAATAAAAAGTATCGAAATTACAGAATTTTTAATTGTAAAACTTAAAACTTGACTAATTTTTAATTTTCAAAATCAAAAATTCTCCAAGTATAAAAATTTACAATGGAAAATTCGACAATTTTGAGAGTTAAAATTAAAAAATCTTGAATTTTGAAATTATAGAATTACAAATTATTCAATTTTAAAGATTTAGATTTTAATGGTATGTAATTTTTCACTTTTTTTAATACTTCTATTTTGAAGCTTTACAGTGGAAAATTTTTCACTTTTAATGATTAAAATTTTTCAATTCTTTAACTTCAACAATTTGCAATTGAAAAACTGTTCAATTTTAAAAATGTATAAATAAAAATTCCCAAATTTTGATAATTTGGAAAATTAAAAGTAAAGTTTGCAATTCTAAATGTTCCCAATTGAAGAAGTTTCTAATGTAAAGCATCAAAATTACAGAATTTTTCACAGTAAAACTTAAAACATGCATAATTTTTAATTTTTAATTGTCAAAATTAAAAATTCTTTAATTTAAAAAAATTACAATAGAAAGTTCTACAAATTTGAAGAGCTATAATTATTGAAAATTCTTCATTTTCCAGATTTATATCATTAAATGGTATATACTTTTGAACTTTTAGTTCTAATAGATCAATTTTGAAGATTTACAATTGAAAATTCTGTAATTTTAAAGATTTGCAACTTAAAATCCTTAACTTTTGAAGATTTAAAATTGAAAAATCTTCAATTTTAAAGATGTATGAATAAAAATTTTCAAATTTGGATGATGTTGATAATTTTGAAAATCAAAAGTAAAGCGTTGAATTCTAAATCTTTCATTTTAAAGAAATTTCGAATGTAAAGCATCAAAATTACAGAAGTTTTAATTGATAATTGTCGAAACTAAAAATTATTCAATTTTAAAAACGCGAAATTTAAAGTTTCACAATTTTGAAGAGTCAGAATTGAAAATACTTGCATTTTTAAAATATAGAATTGAAAATTTTTCAATTTATAGGATTTATATTTTAAAGGTATGCAATTTAGAACGTTTTTTTTTGAATAGTTAAATTTTGAAGATTTGCAATTGAAAATTATTCTGTTATAGCGATTTGCAATTTAAAATTCTTCATGGTTGAAGATTTACAATTGAAAGTTATTCAATTTCAAATCTTCCAAATTAAAAAATTTGTAAATGTAAATCTTCAGAATTACAACATTTTTAATTGTGAATTTTAAAACCTGCATAATTTTTGATAACAAAATTTTTAAATTAAAAACTATTTAATTTTTAAGATTCACAATTCAGAGTTCCACAATTTTGAAGAATTAGAATTGTAAATTCTTGATTTTTGAAAACATAGAATTGAAAATTATACAATTTTCAAAAATTTATTTTAAATGTATGTAATTTTTAACTTTTTTTTTAATAGTTCAATTTTGGAAATTTAAAATTGGAAATTATTCAGTTTTGAAGATTTACAATTGAAAATTATTTAATTTTAAGGATTTAAAATTATTTAATTTTCAAGATTTAAAATTGAAATATATTCAATTTTATGGATTTACAATTGAAGATTCACTAATTTGGAATGTTTATAGTTCGAAATTACGTTATATGAACTTTTTTGGAACGTGTAGTTCAATTTTGAAGATTTACCATGGAAAATTCTTCAATTTTAAAAATTTCCAATTTAAAATTATTTAGTTTTAGCGATTTTCAATTTAAAGTTCTTCA
>CAKNYM010052251.1:235549-264154 GCA_932195095.1 Andricus curvator
TTTTTGGAGGCCTAATACCAGTATTTTTTATGTTAGATTCAACAGAGATCTCTGTTATAGAATCGTTGATAATCTACTATATCAAAATTAATTTCTATTATGCGAAATTAAATTAAAACGCGAGAAATTAAGTTCTAAAAAATTCACTGCGAACTGGATTTGAATCAGCAACCAACTCATTACATGTGAGGTGCTCTACCAGTTGAGCTATCGCAGTTCACTTCGCAGTTCAATTGGTAGAGCACCTCACATGTAATGAGTTGTTTGCTGGTTCAAATCCAGTTCGCAGTGAATTTTTTAGAACTTAAAGTCTCGCGTTTTAATTTAATTTCGCATAATAAAAATTAATTTTTATATAGTAGATTATCTACTTATCAACGATTCTATAACAGAGACCTCTGTTGAATCTAACATAAAAAATACTGGTATTAGGCCTCCAAAAAGATTTCTTTCAACTGTTATATTGAAAATTCGTCTTTCTGTGTGAATTAAACTGTTTTTAATTTTTAATTTAAACCGTTTTTGGTTAAAAATTCCACTACTTTGCTAAAAGCTGAACTACTTTCTAAATTTTTTTTTTTTTTGAAGATTCATAATTTTAATTGAAAATTTATGCCTTTTTTTTTGAAAATTTGTCTTTTCTGGTATAAAATAAATTTCTTGGTTGAAAATTAATCTTCTGAGTTAAAAATTCATGTATTTGTTTAAAAATAAACTTTTTTGTTAGAAATTGATATTTTCGGGTCGAAAATTCAACTGATATGTTGAAAAGTCGTCTTTTTGTTTAAATTAAACTGTTTTTAATATTTAATTTGAATCTTTTCTGGTTAAACATTCATCTCTTTGGTTAAACATTCATCACTTTGGTTAAAAATTCATCTCTTTGATTGAAAATTAGTTTTATTGCGTAGAAAATTAATTTTTTTGCTTGAAAATTCAACTATTAGGTTGAAAACTAACTTTTTAATTGAAAATTCAACTATTATTTTGAAAACTTGTCTATTCGTATGAATTAAGCTGGTTTTCATTCAAAATAAAAATTTTTCCAGGTTTAAATATCAAATATTACATTTTTTTCGTTAAGAATTCACCTTTTTTGGTAAAAAATTAAACTATTTGGCTAAAAGTTGAACTACTGTGTTCAAAATTCAATTTTCTGTTTGAAGATTCATCATTTTAGTTGAAAATTTATGCCTTTGATTGAAAATTTGTCTTTTCTGGTATAAAATAAATCTTCTTGGTTGAAAATAAATCTTCGGAGTTAAAAATTCATGACTTTACTCAAAAATAAACTGTTTTTAATATTTGATTTAAATCTTTTCTGGTTGAAAATTCCGCTACATTGCTAAAAGTTGAACTACTTTTAAAATTTTTTTTTTCGTTGAAGATTCATAATTCTAGTAGAAAATTCATCTCTTTGGTTAAAAATTCATCTTTTTTGGTTGAAAGTTAAACTATTCGGCTAAAAGTTGAACTTATTTGTTAAAATTTCAATTTTTTGGTTGAAGATTTATCATTTTAGTTAGAAATTTATTTCTTTCATTGAAAATTCGTATCTTTTGGTAAAAAATTAATCTTCTTGGTTGAAAATTCTTTTTTTTTGCTGAAAATGAACTTTTTGTTGAAAATTTATATTTTCGGGTTGAAAATTTAACTGTTCTGTTAAAAACTCGTCTTCATGTATAAACTAAGCTTTTTTTAGTTTAAAATTAAAACCTTTTGTATGTTGAAATATCAACTGTTAATCATCTCTTTCGTTAGGAATGTACCTATTTTATTAAAAAAAATTTTTTTGTGTTGAAAATTAATTTTTTGACCGAAAATTTAACTATTCCATTTTTGGTTGAAAATTCTTCATTTTTATCTGAAAATTGAACTATTTAGTTGAAAATTTATCTTCTGGTAGAAAAGTCCCCTTTTCTTGGTTGAAAGTTAATTATTTTTTATTGAAAGTCAACTATTTCATTTTTGGTTCAAAAGTTTAAATACTTTGATAAAAATTAATTTTTTCATTGAAGGTTCGTTATTTTAGTTTAACATTAATCTCTCTTGATGGAAATGTAACTATTTTGTTGAAAATTGTTTTTTTTTCTTCTGAAAATTCATATTTTTTGGTGTGAAAGTTCAACTGTTTTGTAAAAAATTCGTCTCTTCGGCTTCAAAATTCCACAAGTTAGTTAAAAAATTTTTCTTTCTAGACGGAAAAATCTTTCTTGGCTGAAAATTTTAAATAAAAAATTTACCTTTTTTGTGGAAAACTGAACTATCTGGTTGAAAATTCATGTATTTTATTTGAAATGCAATATTTTTACTAGAAATATTAGTGAGTTGAAACTGTTCAATTTAAATTTCATCTAAGTGCCTACATTAATTTTATTTTAAAGAATTGATTCTTCTATTTTTGTGGAAAATCTCCTTATTTCCGAGGAATCTGTATTATCATTAGAGTAACAGAAAATATTTAACGTCTTTTCAAACTAGATGGAACTATGAAAGAAAAATTATTTTAAATAATTTTTTCTGAATCGAAACACAGAACTTCCGATTGCCGGTCGGGTGCTTTCGGTGTGGCTCGATTCCCCGCGGAACGAAAGGAGAAGATCTTTTTTTCAAAAAAAAATAGTTAAAATAATTTCAATTCATATTTCCATCTAGTCTGAAAAGACGTCAAAAATTTATGTTATTCTCTGATGATAAAGCAGATTCCTTGAAAAATTTGATATGTCCTACCACCTTGCAAAATAATGGGTGTATTTTCTGAAAAAAGTTTCTTCTCTCGATCTCTCTAGTAGGTTAATGAGAAAGCACCCGACCGGCAATCGGAAGTTCTGTGGTTCGATTCCCAGCGGAGCGAAAGGAGAAGATCTTTTTTCATAAAAAAATTATTTAAAATAATTTCTCCTTATTTCCCCTGTTTTAGAGCATTTTAACCTACAAAACCTCTCATTTCTGATATGATTCTTTTTATAAATGAATCATAACTTTGTTAAAAAAAGAAGAAAGGGGAAAATTTGGGTCAAATTTGCCTATTCAAGGTGTTTTAGGGGATTTTTTTAATTTAAGGGGGAAAAAGGGGATTAGGCAAAGAAAAAGCTGTGATCCCTGATTTTAATTGATATAATTTTATACTTTTCTAATAACTCACCAATAGATGAATGAATCCAATATTTCACTACGCCTTTCGGCCATAGAAGTTTTCGATCTCTGGTAGTAGTTTTCCTCGATTCAGGAAAATCGTGAATATCTCCTTCTCGTTCATTCCCTTCCTCAGGATTGTCGTATTGTGACCAGGCGTCAACTATAATAGAAAAGGGACATTTTTTATTAAGGAATCTGTATTATCATCAGAGAATAACAGAAAATTTTGAACGTCTTTTCAGACTAGATGGAGTTATAAATTAAAAATTATTTTTAATTACTTTTTTTCTGGAAAAGGATCTTCTCCTTTCGTTCGATTCCCAGCGGAGCGAAAGGAGATCTTTTTTCAGAAAAAAATTAATGTTAAAATATTATTTTTCTAGGTGGTACAAATCAAATTTTTCAAGGTATCTGTATTATCATCAGAGAATAACAGAAAATATTTAACGTCTTTTCAGACTAGATGGAGTTATGAATTAAAAATTATTCTTAATTAATTTTTTTCTGAAAAAAGATCCTCTCCATTCGCTCCGCTGGGAATCGAACCACAGAACTTTTGATTGCCGGTCGAGTGCTTTCCCATTAAGCTACTAGAGAGATCGAGAGATGAAAATTTTTACAGAAAATATACGCATTATTTTGTTAGGTGGTACAAATAAAATTTTTTCAACGAATCTGTATTATCATCAGAGAACGACAGAAAATTTTTAACGTCTTTTCAGACTAGATGGAGTTATAAATTTAAAATTATTTTCAATTAACTTTTTTCTGAAAAAAAGATCCTTTCGCTCAGCTGGGAATCGAACCACAGAACTTCCGATTGCCGGTCGGGTGTTTTGTTCTGTTCGGAAGTTCTGTGGTTTGATTCCCAGCGGAGCGAAAGGAGAAGTTCTTTTTGCAGAAAAGAATTAATTAAAAATAATTTTTAATTCATAACTTCATCTAGTCTGAAAAGACGTTAATAATTTTCTGTCATTCTCTGATGATAATACAGATTCCTTGAAAATTTTTATTTGTACCACCTAGCAAAATAATGCGTGTATTTTCTGTAAAAAGTTTCTCCACTCGATCTATCTAGTAGCTTAATTGGAGAGCACCCGACCGGCAATCGGAAGTTCTGTGGTTCGATTCCCAGCGGAGCGAATGGAGAGGATCTTTTTTCAGAAAAAAATTAATTAAAATTGTAATTAACTCTCAGGACTTCAATTCGAAGGAAATTAAAATTTAAAACCGTTAATATCCAAAGTTCGGAAAATAATTTTTTAATATCAAAATAGAATGTAGAAGATTTTAAGGCAAAAATTTTGTATTTTTCAAGATTGAAAAATTTTAGGAAAAAATCGAGTAAGTTGGGGAGATATTGAAAAGTTTTGAAAAGATTTTAAAACATTTAAAACAAAATGAAGATTTTTAAAGATTCCGAACAACAAGTTTTCTTAAAATTCCCGGGAAAATTACAAATGATTTTTATATTGAAAAATTAGTCTTTAAAGAAAATTTACAAATATTACAAAAGAAATTGTGAATACGTCAAAAAAAATATGGGAGATTTTAGGGGCATTTTTTTTATTTTGAAAGATTTTTGAAAATTTTAGGAATAATTCAAGGGTTGAAAAGATTCGAAAATAATTCAAATTTTGGAAAGATTTCTGAAAATTTTAAACGAAATGTAAATTTTTAAAGATTAAAAGAAAGGTTTTTATGAATTTTTAAAAATTTTAAGAGAATAAATTTTTTTTAAGATTACTGGAAAAGTTTCAAATGATGTTTTATTTTGCAAAATTAATTTTTAAATAAAATTTCATAAGATTTCAACAAATTTTAAACAATTGTTTAAAATATGGAAAATAATCTAGATGATTTTAAACCAATTTCAAACGATTTTTATTTTTGAAAAATTCATTTTTAAAGAGAATTTAAAAATATTACAAAAGAACTGGTGAAAACGTCAAAAAAAAGTATGGGAGATTTCTGGGCCATTATTTTTATTTTGAAAGATTTTTCAAAATTCTAGGAATAATTCGAATTATTTGAAAAGATATTAAAAATTTTTTCAAGCGTTGAAAAGATTCAAAAATAATTCAAATCTTGGGAAGATTTCAAAAAATGTTAAACAAAATGTAGATTTTTAAAGATTAAAAAAAGGCTTTTATGAATTTTTAAAAGTTTTAAGAGAATACATTTTTTTTTAATTACTGGAAAAGTTTCAAATGATGTTTGATTTTGAAAAATTAATTTTTAAATAAAATTTCATAAGATTTCAACAAATTTCAAACCATTTTTTAAAATATGGGAATCAATCTGGATGATTTTAAACCAATTTTAACGATTCTTATTTTGAAAAATTAGTTTTTAAAGAAAATTTAAAAATATTACAAAAGAATTTGTAAAAGTGTCAAAATATGGGAGATTTTAGGGGCATTTTTTTATTTTGAAAGATGTTTCAAAATTTTAGGAATAATTCGAATTATTTGAAAAGATATTAAAATTTTTTTGAACTGTTCAAAAGAGTCGAAAATAATTCAAATCTTGGAAAGATTTCTAACCATTTTAAACAAAATGTAGATTTTTAAAGATTAAACAAAAAGTTTTTCCGAATTTTTAAAGGTTTTAAGATAATAAATTTTTTTTAAGATTACTGGAAAAGTTTCAAATGATGTTTGATTTTGAAAAATTAATTTTTCAAGTAAAATTTCATAAGATTTCAACAAATTAAAAAAAAAAAAAGTTTAAAATATGGAAAACAATCTAGAGGATTTTAGACCAATTCTAAACGATTTTTATTTTGAAAAATTATTTTTGAAAGAGAATTTAAGAATATTACAAAAGAATTTGTGAAAGCGTCAAAAAAAAAATATGGGAGATTTTAGGGGCATTTTTTTTATTTTGAAAGATTTTTCAACATTTTAGGAATAATTCAAATGATTTGCAAAAATATTATTAATTGTTTCAAGCGTTGAAAAGATCCGAAAATAAATCAAATCTTGGAAAGATTTCAAAATTTTTTGAACAAAATGTACATTTTTAAAGATAAAAAAAAAGATTTTCATGAATTTTTAAAGGTTTTAAGAGAATACATTTTTTTTAAGATTACTGGAAAAGTTTCAAATGATGTTTTATTTTGAAAAATTAATTTTTAAATAAAATTTGATAAGATTTCAACAAATTTCAAACCATTTTTTAAAATATGAAAAACAATTTAAAAGCTTTTTATAAATTCATCTCTTTTGGTAGAAATTTCAACTTTTTTTACTGAAAATTAATCTTCTTGAGTTGAAAATTCATTTTTCGTTGGTTGAAAATTCGTCTTTCTTCGTAGAAAATTATTCATTGTGATTGAAAATTCATCTTCCTTGGTAGAAAATTAATATTTTTGGTTAAAGATTCATCATTTTATTTTAAAAATCATTTCTTTGGTAGAAAATATAACTATTTTTTTCAAAATTCATGTTTTTTTTGGAAAATTCGTCTTTTTTGGCAGAAAATTAATCTTTTTGGATGAAAATTAATCTTTTTTAGTTGAAAATTAAACTATTTGTTTGTAAATCAAACTTCTTGGTTAAAAGTTGAACTAGTTAGATAAAAAATTGCTTTTTTTAAGATTCATTTTTTTAAATTCATTTAATTTAAGAATTCATTATTCTAGTTGAAAATGTAACTATTTTATTGAAAATGTAACTATTTTAATGAAAATGTAGCTATTTTGTTGATAATGCGTCTTTTTTGGAGAAACTTAATTATCGTGGTTAAAATTTTTTATTTTGTTGAAATTTAAAAAAAAATTATTTTTTATTTTAAATAAAAACCTTTTTTGATTGAAATATTAACCATTACATTTTCCGTTCCGAATTAATTTCTATTGGTTGAAAATTCTAATACTTTGTTAAAAAAAAATAACTTTTGGTTGAAGATTCTTCATTTTAGTTAAAAATTAGTATTTTTTGGTTGAAAATTCAACTACTTGGTTAAAAGTTGAACTATTTTGATAAAAATTCTATTTTTGGTTGAATATTCATAATTTTAGTTGAAAATTCATCTTTTTGGTTAAAACTTAAACTATTTTGTTTAAAATAAACTTTTTTTGTTCAAAATTCATATATATAAATTCGATTTGACATACTAAAAATTTTTAAAAATCATTTTGAATTTTCTCAATGATCCTAAGAAAATTCTATTTAAATATATAAACTTAAAGACAATTAAACTTAGAAAATAGTTATTCAAAATTTTTATTTTTTATGAAAAATTGATTAAAAAAAAAAGATGAGTGACTTGAAATTTTTCTAAATTAATAAAGTCTTTAAATTTCCTGTTGCTATAGCGATCTGTTTCTTCGTCTCTGAATGAAGATTACCGTAAAGTTAATTATCGCATCGCAATTTCTACCGATTTGATACGACCGTACAATGCAATATAAATGATACGATTTAACGACAGGCCTAAAATCACATATCCATTACAGATTTTCCAGCAGGGAAATTTTTATTAAAAAAAAATATTTTTAATTATAAAAGTAATTACAATTTAACAATTTAACTTTTTTTATACGCGAATTTTAATTATAAATTTTTAATTACTGTTAAGAAAAAGTGAAATAAAAAAAAATCATTTTTTGAAACTAATTCGTAATAATTTTCAGAAAATTTTTATTTTATTTTATAAACTCACGCCTATAGCTGACGCCATCAATAATTCCAGTATTCCCTTTCGATGATTTAGAAGGCACTGAAGAGTCCCGATTTTTATTAGAAAGGAAAATCGAGGAATCGATTGGTGCTGCATTAATGGAAACGAAAATTTGAAATCCAAATATGAAAAATAATAAATGGGAAATTCGGGAAAAATTTTGCACTGAGGTAGATCGCATCCTTTAGAAGATGCGAATCGGTTCGTTATCAAATCTTGACTGAGCCTCCTTATCAACTACAATAGTTGCTGGACCAGTCGAGGGAAATAACGCCTAAAAAATTAATAAAAAATTTAATTACTTTTAAGAAAATTGTTCAATTTTCAAAAAAATATGTGAACTTTTACCCAATAGTTGAATTTACAACAAAAATAAAAAAATATTTCAACATAATAGTGGAATTTTAAAATAAAGAATGAAATTTTCAACCAAAGAGATACACGTTTTGAGACCCCCTGAACCCAAAAAACAGTTTTTTACCAAATTTATGTCTGTCTGTTTGCCTGTCTGTTTGTCTGTCTGTTTGTCTGTCTGTGTGTTTGTCTGTTTGTCTGTCTCTTTGTCTGTCTGTTTGTCTGCCTGTTTGACTGTCTGTTTGTTTGTCTGCTTGTCTGTCTGTTTGCCTGTATCTCTATCTGTTTGTCTGTCTGTTTGTCTGTCTGTGTGTCTGTCTAATTGTCTGTCTGTTTGCCTGCCTGTTTGTCTGTCTGTTTGTCTGTTTGACTGTCTGTTTGTCTGTCTGTTTGTTTGTCTGTTTGTCTGTCTGTTTGTTTGCCTGTCTGTCTATCTGTTTGTCTGTCTGTTTTTCTGTCTGTTTGTCTGTCTGTCTGTTTTCCTGAAGATTTTTAGTTTGTTAGCACGATAACTTTCAACAAAATTAACGTATTGGATTGGGCTTTCGTATACTTTTTAAGTGTCCTAAAATGCCGGTCAAGTTCGTTAGCCAGCCATTTTGGATAAAAATTCAAAAAGTGAGCACATTTTGGAAATTTTTGAGAAAACTTTTTTTTAATATTTAAAAATTCTATGGACGGATATTAATAGTACTCAAAAAGGCGAACAAAATATTTTCATGACTTTTTTTGAAAGAAGAAAAATTACCGGAGTTATAGCATAGAAAAAAAGGCAAGGAAAGAAAAATGTTGCTTTTTGAACAACCTACAATATTGTTATAAGACTTTTTTTAATTTTCTTGAAAAATCGAAAATTCAAATTTTTATCGCACAAAAAAATAATGAAAAATCGAAAATTCCATCTTGCGGTCAGCAAAAATTGTACGCTCAGAAAAGAGATACAAATTTTTTAATAATCATTTTTTAATAGGATGCGTAATTTTTGTTTCAATCGTAAAAAATAACATTAACAATGAAATTTTTTTTTTTTGAAAAAACGACGCAAGGTAAGCAAAAAGATAAATAGACAAAAGTTGTTCAACCAAAAAAGATCTACAAATTTTTTATAAAAATACATTTAAAATAAAAAATTTAACTTTTTGGAAAAACAATACACGCTACAATAACATTTTATCTAACAAAATTTTTCGCCTAAATTACATTTATAAATTTGCTTCGAACCACTTGCTAGGATGCATATTTTTGGTTAAAATCGTAAAAAATAACATTGAACATAAACAAATCTATGTAAAAACTACAGAAGTTGCAATAAAATGCATAATAACAAAATAGTTTTTTTATAGGATGCGCACTTTTTTTCAATTATAAAAACAAGACAAGAAAAATACGTCTGTTTTTAATATCAATGCATATTATGAATTATAATAATATACATTTATTGAAATGATATAAAATTCTCACGGTAGCTGAGGATAAAATTAAATGCAAAATCAGGAACAAATATCATTTTGCAATATCTAAATAAGCAATCACAGGCGGACGTACAGAAATAAATGTAATATAAATTTGATTACAAGTGGATTACTTCGAATTAGAACTTGATTACTTCAGATTACAATTGGATTACAAGCAGAGTACTCTGAAATATTGGGATTACTACAAATACCTTAAATTATTCCGCTTTGAATGTAGATTACTTTATATCAAAATTGGATTAGCCACGATTAGGGCGGGATTACTTCGGTTTAGAATTGAATTACTCCAGATTACAATTGGATTACTCCAGATTACAAGCGGATTCTTCTAGATTACAATTGTATTACAAGGGGATTACACCGATTTACAATAATTACTTTGGATTACAAGTAGATTACTTCGAATTAGTAATTGATTACTTTAGATTACAATTGGATTACAATTGGATTACTCCAAATTACTATAATTACTTTTGATTAGAAGTGAATTACTTCGAATTAGAACTTGATTACTTCAGATTACAATTGGAGTACACCAGATTACAATTCGATTCTTCTAGATTGCAATTATATTACAAGTGGATTACTCCGAATTACAATAATTACTTCGGATTAAAAGTGGATTAGTTCGAATTAGAACTTGATTACTCCAGATTACAATTGGATTACTCCAGATTACAAGTGGAATCTTCTAGATAAAAATTGTAGTACAAGTGGATTACTCCGAATTACAATAATTACTGTGGATTACAGGTGGATTACTTCGAATTATTATTTAATCACTTCAGATTACAATTGGATTACAAGTGGATTACTACGAAATATTGGGATTACTACAAATTACTCAAATTATTCCGCATTACATGTGGATTAAATCAGATTACAAGTGAATTATACCGAATTAGAACGGGATTACTCCGGTTTAGAACTGGATTACTCCAGATTTCAATTGGATTACTCTAGATTACAATTGTATTACAAGTGGATTACTCCAAATTACTATAATTACTTTGGATTACATGCCGATCACTTCGAATTAGTAATTGATTACTTCAGATTACAATTGGATTACAAGTGTATTACTACGAAATTTCGGGATTACTACAAATGACTTGAATTATTACGCATTACATGTGGATTAAATCAGATTACAAGTGAATTACACCGAATGAGAACGGGATCACTCCGGTTTAGAACTGGATTACTCCAGATGCCAATTAGATTACTTTAGAGAACAACTGTATTACGAGTGGATTACTCCGAATTACCATAATAATTTTGGATTACAAGTGGATTACTTCGAATTAGAACTTGATTACTTCAGAATAAAATTGTATTACAAGTGGATTACTCTGAAATATTGGAATTACTACAAATGCCTTAAATTATTCCGCATCAAATGTGGATTACATCAGATTACAATTGGATTGCTCCAAATTATAATTGTATTGCTCGAGATTACAATTGGATAACTCCAGATTACAATCGGATTAGTCTAGATTACAACTGCATTACGAGTGGATTACTGCGAATTGCTATAATTATTTTGGATTACAAGTAGATTACTTCGAATTAGAACTCGATTACTTCAGAATAAAATTGGATTACAAGTGGATTAGTCTGAAATATTGGGATTACTACAAATGCCTTAAATTATTCCGCATCAAGTGTGGATTACTTCAGATCACAAGTGGATTAGCCAGGATTAGAACGGGATTACTCTTATTTAGAACTGGATTAATCCAAATCACAATTGAATTACTCTAGATTACAATTGTATTACAAGTGGATTACTCCAAATTACTATAATTACTTTGGATTACAAGTGGATTACTCCAAATTAGAACTGGGTTACTCCAGATTACAATGGGATAACTCAGGATTACAGTTGAATTACAAGTGGATTACTCCGATATACTGGGATTACTCTAAATTCTTGAATTATTAAATATTACAAGTGGATTATTCAAAATCACAAGTGGATTACTCATTATTACAAGTGGATTTCTGCGGATTACAAGAAAATTGCTTCCAGTTACAAGTGAATTACGTTGGATTACAAGTAAATTACGTTGAATTAGAACGGGATTACTCCGCTTTAGAACTGGATCACTCCAGCTCACAACTGAATTACTCTGGATTACAATTGTATTACAAGTAAATTAGTCTAAAATACTTAAATCTCCTCAGATTGCAAGTGGATTACATCGCAATAGAACTTGCTCACTTCAGATTACAATTGGATTACAAGTTTATTGCTCTGAAATATTGGGATTACTACAAATTTCTTAAATTATTCCGCATTACGCGTGGATTACATCAGATTACAAGTGGATTAGACAGGATTAAAACGAGACTACTCCGGTTTAGAACTGTATTACTCCAGATTACAATTGAATGGCTATAGATTACAATTTTATTACACGTGGATTACTCCGAATTACTTGAATTAACCCAATTACAAGTGGATTACTATAAAGTAGAACTGGGTTTCTCCAGATTACAATTGGATAACTCAGGATTACAGTTGGATTACAAGGGAATTACTCCAATATACTGGGATTACTCCAAATTACTTGAATTATTAAAGATTACAAGTGGATTACTCAAGATTACAAGTGGATTCCTGCGATTATTACACGTGGATTTCCGCGGATTACAAGTGAATTGTTCCGGATTGCAAGTGAATTACGTTGGATTACAAGTAAATTACGACGAATTGGAACGGAATTACTCCGTTTCAGAACTGGATTACTCCAGCTTACAATTGAATTACTCTGAATTACAATTGTATTACAAGTAGGTTAGTCCAATTTAATTTAATTAACCTGGATTACAAGTGGATAACTCCGAATTAGAACTGGATTAATCCAGATTAAAATTCGCTTAATCAGGATTACAATTAGATTACAGTTGGATTACTTAAGTGTACTGGGTTTACTTCAAATTACTTGAATTATTAAGGAATACAAGTGGATTACTCAATATTACAAGTGAATTGATTCGGATTATAAGTGAATTGCTTCGGATTACAAGTGAACTACGTCGGATTACAAGTGAATTATGTCGAATTAGAACAGGATTACTCCGATTTAGAAGTGGATTACTCCTGCCTACAATTGGATTACCATGGATTACAATTGTATTACAAGTAGACTAGTCCGAATTACTTCAATTTCCTCGGATTAAAAGTGAAGTACTTCGAATTAGAACCGAATTAATACAGATTACAATGGGATTACCTAGGATTACAACTAGATTACAATTGGATTACTTTGGTGTACTGGGTTTACTCCAAATTATTTGAATTATTAGGGATTAAAAGTCGATTACTGAATATTACGAGTGGTTTTAGGCGGATTACAAGTGAATTGCTTCGGATTACAAGTGAATTATGTCGGATTACAAGTGAATTGCGTCGAATTAGAACAGGATTACTCCAACGTAGAACTGGATTACTCCAGCTCACAATTGGATTACTATGGATTACAATTGTATTACAAGTAGCTTAGTCCGAATTACTTGAATTTCCTCGGATTACAAGTGAAGTATTCCGAATAGATTACAATGGGATTACCTAAGATTACAATTAGATTACAACTGGATTACTTCGGTGTACTAGGATTACTCCGAATTACCTTGGATTACAAGTGGATTACTTCGAATTACACTGGATAACACCGAATTACCAGTTCAGATAACCGAGTGATGCACCGGATTACCGTAATTGTTTCCCCCTCGTTTATTAGCTTCATTAATTTGCCACACCATATTATATGTTCGTAGTCTATTTGTCTCGGGTCTTTATTATCCTGATAATATCTCATTATAGAATATTGGTGAAAATTTTATCTTTTTGGTAAAAAATTCAACTTTTAGGTATAATAACATAAACTTTTTTTTTGAAAATTCATATTTTCGGGTTGAAAATTTGACTGTGTTGTGAAAAATTTTTCTTTGTTAATTAAAAATTCAACAATTTGGTTGAAAATTTCTTTCCTTTTTGGTTGAAAATTAATTTTTTTTTTAACTAAAAATTTTAATTTTCTCGTTAAAGATTTATCATATTAGTTGAAAATTCATCTCTTTGGTTGAAAAATAAAGAAATTTGTTGAAAATTCGTCTTTTTTTGCTGAAAATTAATTTTTGTAACTCAACATTTACCTCTTCCGCTTGTTGTTGAAAATTCATTTTCTAGTGAAAATTACAACTATTCAGTTGAAAATTTATGTAAATTTGTAAATTGTTGAAAATTCGTTTTTTTTTGTTTAGTCTAAAATTAATTTGGTATTTCTTGGTTGAAAATTTAATCACTTGGTTGAAAGTTCAACGTCTTTGTTAAAAATTTATCTTTTTTATTTAAAAACGAATCACTTTAGTTGAAAATCAATTTTTTGTATCCGAAAATTTTAATATTTCATTTCAAGTTGAATATATTCATCTTTTTTAGTTGAAAAATTAACAATTTGTTGAAAATTCTTTTTTTTACGGTTAAAATTTTTGTTTTTATCTTTTATTTTTATTTTTTTCTTTTATTTTATTTATTTATTAATTTTTTTTGTAATTCAACTGTTTTGCAAAGAATTGATCTTTTTGACTTTTCTCACAAATTCATTTTTTGTTGTTATATTTTTATTAAGATGATGGCGGGCAAATTTGTTATTTTTATCATTTTTATAGAGTTTGAAAAAAGGAAATTTTAATTCGTGTTGAATTGGCATTTTGGTTTTCAATATTTGATAAATTGGAAGAAAGATAATTTTTATTCTTAACATTTTTATTGAGTTTAAGGGAGGAATTAAAAAAAAATTGAATTGGAAGAGGGAAATTTTTTTATTGATTTGACAGGGAGAAAATTTTGGTTATTTATTTATTATTGTTTTTTTTTTAATTGGAAACGGTAATTTTTTCAACCATTTTCATTGAGTTTAAGGAACGAACTTTTTATTTTCAATATTTTTTTCTGAATAGACTGAGGGTAATTTTTCTTTTTTAACGTTTTTGTTTTTCAATTTTTTTTTAATTAGACGAGAGAAATTTATAAAATGAATATATTTACCTTTTTTAGTTGAAAAATTAACAATTTGTTGAAAATTCTTCTTTTACGGTTAAAATTTTTGTTTTGTTTTTATTTCTTCATTTTTTTGGTTTTATTTTATTTATTTATTATTTTTTTTTGTTTTGAAAATTCAATTGTTTTGCAAAGAATTGGTCTTTTTGACTTTTGTTACAAATTCATTTTTATTTAATTTTTTATATTCATCATATTAGTTTCAAATACAATTGGTTAAAAATTTAACTATTTTGTTGAAAATTCGTTTCTAATTTATTGAAAATTAGGTTTTTAACTAAAAATTAATCTTCTTCATGAAAAATTAATCTTATTTGTATAAAATTTATTTCTTAAGTTAAAAATTCAACTATTTTGTTGAAAATTCTGTTTTATGGTTAAGAATTATTTTTTCAAATTCAAAATATGACTATTCCATTTTTGGTTGAAAATTTATCTTTTTCATTTGAAAATTTATGTATTTTGTTGAAAATTTGTCTTTTTTGGTAGAAAATTATTGTTTATGGTTCAAAATTCAACTTTTTGGACAAAAATTCAACTATTTGGTTGAAAATTTAGTATTTTAGTTAAAGATTCATAATTTTTGTTGACAATTCATTTATTTGGTAAAAACTTAGTTATTTTGTTGAAAATTTATGTAATTTGTTAAACATTCATCTCTTTTGGTAAAATATTAACCTTCTTGGTTGAAAATTGTTTTTTTTTTTAAATGGAAAATTAATTTTTTTAACTGAAAATTAACTATACCATTTTTTAATGCAAATCCATATTTTTTCTTAATACTTCAACTACTTTGTTGAAAATTCATGTATTTTTTAAAAACTCATCTTTTTTGGTAGAAAATTAATCTTCTTGCTTGAAATTTTATCGTTTTGGTTCAAAATTCTTTTTTTTTATAAAAAATTTAAAAAAAATTAAAGTTATAGTAGAAGAATTTATTTAATCAGGATTCTAAGTGGGAGGTCTTGTAGATTTAATTTTCAATTGTTGAATTTTAAATACTAATTATTATAAAATTATTTAATTTTAATAGCTTGAATTCGACATTTTTTTTAAATCTCGTATTTTTTAATTGTTAAATTCAGAACGTTAAAGATTCGAAAAAATACCATTTTGAATGTTTTTTTTAAGACGATAGAGAGTTGCTTCTTCACTTTAAAAAAAAATTGTTATGAATTGTAAGAAGGATACTTTTTTAATTTTAACATTTTCATTGAGTTGGAAAGGAGGAAATTTTGGTTTTTATTTATTTTTTTATTGGAAAAGGCCATTTTTTCTTTTTATTATTTTAATTAAGTTGAAAGAGAGAACTTTTTATTTTCAATCTTTTTTTCGGAATTGGAAGAGGTAATTTTTTATTTTTAACATTTTTGGTTTTTCATTTTTTCTGAATTGGACGAAGAAAATTTAAAAGATTTTAGAGTTGGAAGGGACGAAATTTTTATTATTTTTTGTTTTTTCGTGAATTGGAAAAGGCCATTTTTTAAAAGATTTTTTATTGAGTTAAAGGAGCGAAATTTCAATTTCTAATCTTTTATTCTGAATTGGATAAGGGTAATTTTTTATTTTGAACATTTTTTTTTGTGTTGGAAGGGAGGAAATTTCGATTTTCAATTTTTTTCTGAAATGGAAGAGGGACATTTTTTTTTTTTCTGAATGGGAAGAGGGTAATTTTTTCTTTTTCAAATTATTATTGAGTTGGAAGGGAGAAAAATTTTTTTCAATTTTATTCCTGAATTGGAAGAGGGAATTTTTTTATTTTTTTAAATTTGTTATAGAGACGAAAAGAGACGAAATTTTGGTATTTAATTTTTTTCTTCCAACTTTTTTTGTTGCTAAATTTTTATTGAGATGGTGGCGGGCAAATTGATATTTTTATTTTTATTTTGAGCATTTTAATTGAGTTTAAGGGAGATATTTACAAAAAAATTGAATTGGAAAGGGGAAATTTTTTATTAATTTGGCAGGGAGGAAATTTTGGTTATTTAGTTATTATTATTTTTTTTAATTGGAAGAGGTAATTTTTTAAACTATTTTTTAGAGTTTAAGGAACGAAATTTTTATTTTTAATATTTTTTTCTGAATAGACTGAAAGTAATTTTTCATTTTCAACATTTTTGTTTTTCATTTTTTTGTAATTAGACGAGGGAAATTTATCAGATTTTTTATAGTGTTGGAAGGGACGAAATTTTGATTATTTTGTTTTGTGAATTGGAAATTATTATTGTTAGGTAAAAATCTTCTTATATAACAATTTTTTTTGTAAATATAAACTTCACAATCTTTATTCATTTCCGTATCTAACATATAAAATTTATTTTTCAGTCAATTTAAATTAGTTCCCATCGAACTATGATAAGATTTTATTATAACATGCATATGTGTACTATCATAGCTAATTTAATTTATTATTCAAACAAACGTTTTTTTATCAAAATAAAAAAAGGCAAAAAATTAATTTTTTTATTGAACACACATATAAAGTAATATTAAAATCAATTAAAAGAGCGAAAAGTTAACATCAATTTGAAATTTGCCGCCATCACTTCAGAATTATATATGTGCGACATCTGTAGGCTCTTTTCAAAACCAACGATTTACAACATAACCTTAAATGTAAACAAATGTCAAAAAATTACGATAAATAGCAAAAACCGCAAAAACAGTTTAAAAATGATTAGATTCATGTAAAAAAACTGTCTAAAGTTTCAAGTTCTGTTAGTGTTTATCTACCTTGTGAAAAATTTATTTATGAAAATTGTGTTTTCTTCGATACCCGTATCTTTTGATTATTGTTCCAAGTTTAGAGGTTATAATTTGTTTACGAATCGGATGCGCTTTTTTATGAAAATCTATAAAGCGCAACAAGTTTTTCACTTTAAATATTTAAAATAAAAAAAATATGAGGATGTGATAAAATTTTCTGGAAGTAATTGTTCCGAAAATATGGAAAAATACGAAGTTTTGGGTCAAGTTGGTGAAGGTTCTTTTGGGCAAGTTTATAAAGCGAAAAAACGATCTGATGGAGATATTGTTGCTTTTAAAGTCATTAGAAAGGTAAGAAAAACAATAATTTACTTTCGTAATTTTGATTTTATACTCAATAATTATTTTTAGTGTTGATTTTTTATCTCTGACCTGATTTTTCATGCCCGAAAACGAAAATTCGCGATTTTTATTGCGCGGATCTGAATTTTGTCAAATTTGTTCACTTCAATTTCAAAAACTTGACATGTGTGGAATTTTACTGACATTAAAAAAGAAACTATTTTGTTGGAAATTCATTTTTTTGCTTAAAGATTCCTCATTTTAGTTGAAAATTCATTTCTGGGCCGGAAAACGGGGAAATGGCAGTGAATTTATTTTTTGACCGGAAATTTTACAAATTTGTGGAGAAAAAAAATCTGTCCAATTTTGATTTCAACAGTTTTTTAACTAATTAGTTGAATTCTGATCTTTTTTAATTATGATATCATTCAGTTGATAAGGCGTAATTCGAAAATCTTTCACTCAAAAATTTTCCATTTTAGACTTTAATTTTTAAGCGTACATTTTTTATTTAAAGAATTTTAAAATGCAGTTTTAAAGACTTGAAAAATTAAAAATTAGAAGCGTTTGAAATCGAAAATTTTGGATAAAAAACGTTTTTGGTTGATCAACTGTAAATATAAATTATAATGATTTTTAAAATTGAAAAAGGTGAACTTTCTATAAAACAGTTGAAACATCAACTAAATAGTTAAATTTTCAAGTATAAAAATATATTTTTAACACCACGTATTAATTTTCTACTTTAAAAAATGTATTCTCCATCAAATACATAAATTTTTTACCAAATAGTTGAATTTTCGAACAAGAATATTCATTTTATACCAAAAAATATGAATTTCCAATAAATTACATGAATTTTCAACGAAATAGTTTGAACAATAGATGTGTCGTTAGTGAAAATTTTATTTAATTTTTTCGTTTCTAAAAGTTTTTGACTAAAAAGATGATTTTTCTAACTAAAAAAGGCGAATTTTTAGTCGAAAATGGAGTAGTTAAATTTTCATTAAGGAGAATTAATTTTCAATAATAATACTAATTTTTTAGAAAACAGTTGAATTTTCAACTATGAAGATTAATTTTCAGCACCACGGATTAATTTTCTACCGTAAAAGATGAATTCTCAACCAAATACATAAATTTTTAAACAAGTAGTTAAATTTTCAAACAAGAAGATTAATTTTCTATCAAAAAAGACGAATTTTCATCGAAATAGTTTGAACAATAGATGTGTTATTAGTAAACATTTTATTTAGTTTTATATTTCTTCATTTCTGAAATTTTTTGACCAAATAGTTGATTTTTTAAACTAAAAAACATTAATTTTTAACCAAAAATGCAGTAGTTAAATTTTCATTAGGGAGAATCACTTTTCAATAATAATACTAATTTTTTAGAAAACAGTTTCATTTGGTACTAAATAATTGAATTTTCTACAAAACAGATGAATTTTTAACCCGAGAATGCTAATTTTCAACAAAATATTTCAATTTTCAGTTAAAAAATGAATTATTTACCAAAAAAATACACAAATTTTTAACTAAAATTATGAATCTTCAACCAAAAAATCAAGTTTTAAGAAAGTAGTTCAACTTTCAACCAATGAGTTGAATTTTCAACTTAAAAGGATGAATCTTCGACGAAAAATGTAATAGTTGATATTTCAATGAAAAAGATTTTAATTTAAAATAAAAAACATTTGGACTTCACCAACAAAAACGAGTTTACAAAAAAATACGTGAATCCTCAACTAACACAGATTAATTATTAACCAAACAGTTGCATTTTTAACCAAAAAAATTGATTTTCTACCAAAAAAGACGATTTTTTAGCAATATACATAAATTTCCAACCAAACAGTTAAATTTTGTACCAAAAAGATGCATTTTCGAGCCAAAAATACAAATTTTCAACAAAAAAGTTCATTTTAAACCAAAATAGATTAATTTCCAATCAAAAAGTTGCATTTTTAACAAACAAAAAAAAACTTTCTACTAAAAGAGATGAATTTTCAACCAAGAAGATGAAAAAAAAAACGAAAATGGCAGTGAATTTATTTTTTGCCCGGAAATTTTGCAAATTTCTAGAAAAAAAATTATGATATCATTCAGTTTACAATGCGTAATCCGAAAATCTTTCACTTAAAAATTTTCCATTTCAGACTTTAATTTTTAAGGGCACATTTTTTACTCAAAGAATTTTAAAATGCAGTTTTTAAGACTTAACAAATTAAAAATTAGAAGCGTTTGGAATCGAGAATTGGATAAAAAAACTTTTTAGTTGATCAACTGTGAATATAAATTATAATGATTTTTAAAATTGAACTCTACATTAAGGATTAACAAGTGAATAATAATTGATTTTACAAGACGATTCGAAATCAGTTCAAAATTGAAGATTTTCCAGATTTTAACGTTAAAGATTAAATTATTTCAATTGGAAAGTCTTAGTAGTTAAACAATAATGTAAACGTCCGATTGAAACTCATAAACTATTAATTTTTTTTTTAATACTTCAAAACAATAGATTCAAACTTAAAGACTTCTTTTAAATATTGTTTTAGTCTAAAATTTGTGAAACTTTAAAATTTGACATTTTTTGATTAAGAAAAATAACAATTGCTTAATATTTATAAATAGTCGACTGTTCATTCAAAATCAGTAATTATAAATCAAATATTCAAAACTAAACAAACAAAAAACTAAATTTTGAGCGTTACCATTTTAATTATTCTATTAAAAAAAAAATTAATTCACAAGTAAAATTGTCGAATTTCGATGCATCATAAATATTGAACACCTATTTATTCCTAGAAAAAATTCGAGTAAGTTGAAGAGATATTTGGAAGCTCTGAAAAGATTTAAAATTTGAAATGATTTCAAATAATTCAAACGAAGTGTCTACGTATCCCGACAAAATTTGGCTATTCGTACCGAAATTTCGGTGCAAATATCTCACGGACTAATTTAAAACAAAATATAGATTTGTGCAGATTTCGAACAAAAAATATACAAGATTTTTAAAAATTGTGAAAGGCCTCAAAAGAATAAAAAACATTTTCTTAAGATTCCTAGGAAAATTGAAAATGACTTTTTATTTTGAAAAATTAATTTGAATTGAATATTTAAAAAGATTTCCGAAATTGTCAGAAATGAATCTGGAAGATTTTAAGGAAATATTTTTAATTTTGCAGGATTTTAAAAAGAAATTTAGGAAAAATTGTATGAAGAATTCGAAACATTTTAAAAGATATTTAGAAGTTCTAAAAAAATTTCAAAAATAATTTAAAATTTGAGAAAATGTAAAACAACATGCAGATGTTTCAAGATTTTGAAATGAAATTTCGAAGCTTTTGAAGGATTTTTAAATTTAAAAAAAAAATTATTTAAAATAACAATAATTTAAGTTCTGATTTACGAAGTGTTCATTTTATAACAAAAATGTAATCGCTCAATTTTGAATATTTCTAGCTTAAAATTGTTTAAAATGATTTGCAGCTCAGTTTTTATTACTTCAAATGGAAAAATGTCTAGCTTTAGATTTCGAATTTTCTACTTTTATTGACCGTGAACAATGTTAACAAACCAGGGAGAAACCGGGATTTTTTTTATGTGATCAAAACGGCCACCCTGCAACTATTTTTTAAAATGTTTTTTTGTTAGTAAATAAATATATTTTTTTCAAATTTGGAGTGTAAATATTCCAGTTTTTGTTAAAAATTGATCTTTTTTTTTGTTGAAAATTCATTTTTTTTGCTTAAAGATTGCTTATTTTAGTTGAGAATTCATTTCTTTTATTTGATTACTTTTTTTATCTCTAGTGGAAAATTCAACTATTTTTTTTTATTCGTTTTTTGTTAGTTAAAAATTAATTTTTTTTTAATTTAAAGTGTAAAGTTCCGTTTCTTTTAAATTTATCTTTTTTAACTGAAAATTCATCTATTTTATTTTATTAATTTTTTTTATCTCTAGTGGAAAATTCAAATATTTTTTTTATTCGTTTTTTGTTAGTTAAAAATTAATTTTTTTAAAATTTAAAGTGTAAAGTTCCGTTTCTTTTAAATTTCTCTTTTTTCACTGAAAATTCATCTATTTTATTTTATTAATTTTTTTTATCTCTGGTAGAAAATTAAATTAGTTTTTTAATTCGTTTTTTGTTAAAAATTCATCTTTTTCGTTAAAAATTCATTTATTTTGTTTTATTAATTTTTTTATCTCTGGTAAAAAATTCAACTATTTAAAAAAAAATTGGTTTCTTATCAGTAAAAAGTTTTTTTTTCAATTTAAAGTGTAAATATTCCATTTTTCGCTAACAATTGATCTTTTTCATTGAAAATTCATTTTTTTTGCTTAAAGATTCCTCATTTCCGTTGAAAATTCATTTCTTTTATTTTATTAATTTTTTTGTCTCTGGTAGAAAATTTATCTATTTTTTTAATTCGTTTTTTGTTAGTAAAAAATTATTTATTTTTTTTTAAATTTAAAGTGTAAATATTCCATTTTTTGTTAAAAATGTATCTTTTTTCGTTGAAAATTCAACTGTTTTGTTGAAAATTCATGAATTTTGTTGAAAATTTTTCTTCTTTCGTAGAATTCAACTGTTTTTGTTTTTAAATTAAAATCTTTTTAGGTTGAAATATCAACTATTAAATTTTTTTGTTGGAAATTTAACAACTTAGTTGAAAGTGGAACTACTTTTTTAAAAATGCACTTTTTTTTGGTCGATGATTTATCATATTAATTAAAAAACCTTTTTTTTTTGGTTGGAAGTTTAACTATTTTGTTGAAAAATCGTTTTTATTGTTTGAAAATTAATTTTGTCAAGTTAACAAATATATATTCCACTTTTCCTTGAAAATTGATCGTTTTTGGATAAAAATTCATGTATTTTGTTGACAATTCGTTTCTTTTGCTTTGGTTAAAAATGATAATGATAAATTAATAAATTTTAATTATAATTAAACTGAAAATATAAATATTCCATTCTTGGTTAAAAATTTATTTTTTTAGTTGAAAATTCCTCTTTTTGGTCGAAAATTCTACTATTCCAGTTAAAGATTTATCATTTTAGACGAAAATTCATCTATTTGGTTCAAGATTCAACTATTCCAGTTGAAAGTTCATCAATTTAGTTGAAAATTCATCAGTTTGATTAAAAATTGATCCTTTTTTGTTCAAAATTCAACTATTCGGTTTAAAATTTATCTTTTTTAGTTGAAAACTGAACTATTTCGTGGAAAATTCATGTATTTTTTGAAAAATCTTATCTTTTTTGGTAGAAATTTAATCTTTTTGTTTGAAAGTTAATCTTTTGGGTTCAAAATTCATCTTTTGGGTTAAAAATAAAATTACTCGGTTGAAAGTTAAACTCTTTTATTAAAAATGTATCTTTTTGGTTTAAAATTAATCTATTCCAGCTGAAGATTCATAATTTTAGTTGAAAATTTATAAGTTTGGTTGCAATTTTTTTTCTGGCAAATTAATTTGTTCAAATGCAAATTCAACTTTCTATTTTTGTTTGAAAATGAATCTTTTTTAGTTTAAAGTTCAAAAATTGGGTTGAAAATTGATATTTTTTAGTTGAAAATTCAACTATTTGGTTGAGAATTCGTGTATTTTGTTCAAAAATCGTCTTTTTTTTGGTAGAAAGTTAATCTTTTTGGTTGAAAATTCAACTATTTGTTAAAAAATTCACCTTTCTTGTTGAAAATGCAATATTTTTACTTGAAAATTTATGAATTTAAAGCGTTTTAAGTAGAATTAAGTATACTACCCACATTATTTTTACCTAAATATGCACTGAATTTTAAGTATGTGAAGATAAAATAAGAATTTGAATTATTATTCAAATTCGTGGGCTTTAAAGAGAAATTCAAGAAATGATTAATGATGTTTTTAGTATTATTTAATTAATCGATGGTGCTAATATATTTAAGAATATCTTGTAATATAATTTGTTAAAGCTTTCTAAACTAACCGTATTAATTATAGATGCCTGGCAAAATTCTGGAATTGTCAGGGAATATTGTTTGCCAGGATTTGAGTAGAAAATAATTTGAACACATTCTTCTCGTTTTAAATATTGTTTTTAATATTAAAGTTAGAAAATATTGACTTTATTTATTATATTTTCTTTTTTTATATACAGAGAGGACGATCAGCCAAGGAAATTAAAAGTTTGCGCCAAGAATGTAAAATACAACGCAACCTTCATCATCCAAATATCGTCCAAATGCTGGACTCGTTTGAAACTGACAATGAAGTAACTGATAAATTTAATTTTCATTTACTAATCCACCTGAAATCTACATATTTAACAATTAAAATTAATTTTTTAGATTGTTGTCGTGACTGAATATGCGGATAAGGAACTCTACGACATTCTCGGAAAAGCCGGACGATTATCGGAGGAAAGGGCACAAGTCATAGCCTGTGATCTTGTTTCTGCACTTTATTATCTTCATTCTAATCGTGTACTGCACAGGTTCGTGATATGAAATCTTCACTTAGTATACTTCAATTTCTAGAATTTAATTAAATTAATTATTTAATTAAATTAATTTAATTTTAATTTAATTTTCTAATTTAATCCGGGCGCAAAGTGATTTCAGAGTTTAAATCCTTTTCCCTCTTTTTAAAGAATTCCTCTCTTTCCCCATGTTTTCAAACACTTCCCCTTTTTCTCATTTTTTCGCTTCAATAAGAACTAAATTAATAGAACCCAATAATAAAACCCAACTATTTTTCGTTGAAAGATCATTGTTTTTGTTTGAAACCTCTATCATATTTTTCGTTAAAAATTTAATTATTTTGTTGAAGATTGAACTATTTTGTTGAAAAGTCATCTTTATTGGCCAAAAATCCAACGATTTTCGGATAGAAAATTCGTCCTTTTGGATTGAAAATTCATCTTTTGGTAGGAAATTCATCTTTTTTGATTGAAAGTTAATTCTTTTTAATTTAAAAGTTTCTCCTTTTGGATTCACAGTTCATTTTTTGTTAGAAAAGTCATATTTTTAATAAAAAAAAAAAGTTAATAATTTTTATTTGAAAAGTTTACTATGATACTTTGGTTCAGAATTCATCTTTTTTGGTCAAAAATTCAAACGTTTTGTTAAACATTCATTTATTTGGATAGAAAATTTGTCCTTTTTAATTGAAAATTCATTTTTTTGTAGAATTTGTTTGGTTGAAAATTTAATTATTGTGTAGAAAATTCGCCTTTGCTGCTTAAAAATTCTACAATCTGGCAGAAATTCTTTTTTCTTTGACTGAACAATTTTTTCTAGTTGAAAATTTTACTTTTTGTCTTGAAAATTAATTTCATTTGATTAAAAATGCAACTATTTTGTTGAAAAGTCATCTTTTTTGGTCGAAAATTCAACAAATTTTGGATAGAAAATTCGTCCCTATTGATTTAAAATTCATATTTTGGTATAAAAGCAAGATTTTTGGTTGGAAATTAATTGTTTTCAATTTAAAAGTCTACTATTATATTTTTCTTCCAGAATTCATCTCTTTGGGTTGAAAATTTAATTATTTTGTCTCAAATTCTCATTTTTGGTCTGAGAATTCATTTTATTTGGCTAAAAATGCAACTATTTCATTAATAAGTCATCGTTTTTGGTCGAAAAATTCACTGATTTTTTAATAGAAAATTCTTGCTTTTGGATTCAAAGTTTATTTTTTGTTAGAAAAGTCATATTTCAATGTTGAAAGTTAATTATTTTTTATATAAAAAATTTAACTATTATATTTTTTGTTCAGAATTCATCTCTTTTGGCTTCAAATTTAATTATTTTGATAAAAATTCAACTTTTTTTTAAAGTAATCTTTTTTTGTGGAAATTTTAACTGTTTTGTTAAAGGTTCGTCTTTTTGGATAGAAAATTCATCCTTCTGGATGGAAAATTCACCTCTTGGTAGAAAAGTCATCTTTTTTATTTGAAAGTTAATTTTTTTTGTTTGAAAAGTCTACTATGACATTTTTGGTTCAGAATTCATCTTTTTGGTCAAAAATTCAAACGTTTTGTTAAAAATACGTTTTTTTAAATAGCAAATTCGTTCTTTTTTATTTAAAATTCATCTTTTTGTAGAATTTTTGTTGTTGAAAATGTAATTATTTTCTAGAAAATTCGGCTTTGTTGCTTGAAAATTCTACGATTTGGTTGAAATTCTTTCTTGATTGAACAATTTTTTCTAGTTGAAAATTTGACTTTTTGGCTTGAAAATCTATTTAATTTGATTAAAAATGCAAAGGCATCTTTTTTGGTCGAAAATCCAACAAATTTTGGGATAGAAAATTCGTCCCTATGGATTTAAAACTCATGTTTTGGTATAAAAGTCATATTTTTTGGATGAAAAATAATGATTTTGAATTCAAAAGTCTACTGTTATATTTTTGGTTCAAAATAGATCTCTTTTGGTTGAAAATTTAGTCATTTTTTTAGAAATTTCGCCCTTTTGTCTTGAAAATTTCACAATTTGGTTGAAATTCTTTTTTTCTTTCTTGACTGAAAACTTTTTCCTAGCTGAAAATTGGCCTTTTTAGCTTGAGAATCGATTTCATTTGGTTTAAAATTCAACGAGTTTTTGATACAAAATTTGTCCTTATGCATTGCAAATTCATATCTTGGAATGAAAGTAATCTTTCTTGGTTCAAAGTTAATTACTTTTTAATTGAAAAGTCTACTATTGTATTTTTGGTTCAGAATTCATCTCTTTTCTTTAAAAATTTAATGATCTTTGAATTGAAATTTCGTCCTTATGGATTATTCATGTTAGTAGAAACGTTTGCAAAGTGGCCTATTATATTTTTTGTTCAGAATTCATCTTTTTCGGTTGAGAATGTAATTATTTTGTTGAAAATAGAACTATTTTTCGAAAAAGTCATCCTGTTTGAACGAAAATTGAATTGTTTTGTTAAACATTTTTATTTTTAGATAGAAAACTGATGTTTCGGTAAAATAGTAATCATTTTTGTTTGATAGTTATTTCTTTTAAATTAAAAAGTCTATTATTATATTTTTGGTTCAAAATTCATCTCTTTTGGTTGAAAATTAATCTGTTTTTGTTGAGGATTCAACTATTTGGTGGAAAATTAACTTTTTTTTTAAATTAATATTTTTGGGTTAAAAATTCAACGTTATTTGTAGAAAGTTCATATTTTTGTCTTAAAATTACAACAGTTTGGTAGAAAAATTCAAGTTTAGTGGAAAATTCAACTGTTCGGTTAAAAATTACCTTTTTTTATGAAAATTCATATTTTCGAGTTGAAAATGTACTTTAGTATAAAAAGCTTGTTTTTGTAGGTTGAAAATTCAACTATTTATTTTAAAATTCTACGTCTGTAAAAAATTCGTCTCCTTTGCTTAAAAGTTCAACTATTTGGTGGAAAATTTAACTTTTGGTTGAAAATTCAACTTGTTAAAAATGTACTTTTTTCAAAATTCATATTTTCGGGTTGAAAATGAATTTTTTTGTTGAAAATTCATATTTTTCGTTCAAAAATTCACTTGTTTTGTAGAAAATTCAACTATTTGGTTGAAAATGAAGTTTTTTGTTAAAAATTGATATTTTCCGGTTGAAAATTCAACTGTTTTGTAGAAAATTCATTTTTTCATGTTGAAGATGAATTTTTTTGTGGAAAATTCATATTTCTGGTTAAAAATTCAATTGTTTTGTAGAAAATTAGTCATTTTGGGTTGAAAATTCATCTTTTTGGTTGCAAATGAACTTTTTAGCTTGAAAATTTTACTAAAAGGTTCAAAATTAAGTTTTCTGTTGAAAATTCATATTTTCCAGTTGAAATTTCGACTGTTTTGTAGAGAGTTCATATTTTTAGATTGAAACTTCAACTATTCAGTAGTAAAATAAGTTTTTTGTTGAAATTTAATATTTTCGGGTTAGAAATTCAATTGTTTGGTAGAAAATTCGTCTTTTTGGCTTGAAAATTGAACTTTTTGGATGAAAATGAACGTTTTTGTTGAAAATTTATATTTTTCGGTTAAAAATTCAATGGTTCTATGAAAAATTTGTCTTTTTGGTTTAAAAGTTCAACTATATGGTTGAAATATAATTTTTTTGTTGAAAATTTATATTTTCCGTTTGAAAATTCAATTGTTTTGTAGAACATTAATATTCTAAGATACCGGAAAAAATTAAAACATTAAACTATTTGGTTGAAAATTTAGTTTTTTTGTTGGAAATTCATATTTTCCGTTTGAAAATTCAACTGTTTTGTGGAAAATTCATATTTTTAACTTGAAAATGCAACTATTTGGTTGTAAATGAACTTTGGTGGAAAATTCATATTTTCTGATTAAAAATTCAATTGTTTTGTAGAAAAATCGTCTTTTCGGCTTGAAGATTCAACTATTTGGTTGAAACTGAACTTTTTTGTTGAAAATTCATATTTTTGGGGTAAAATTCAATTGTTTTAAAAAAAATTCTTCTCTTTGGCTTGAAAATTCCACTATTTGGTTGAAAATGAAGTTTTTTGTTTGAAAATTCACATTTTCCGGTTAAAAATTCAACTGTTCTGTAGAAAATTCATATTTTGTTGAAAGTTCGTTTTCGTAGGTTGAAAATTCATCTATTTGGTTAAAAATTCTATGCTTTTGTTAAAAATTTGCCTTTTTTGCCTGAAAGTTCATCTTGTTAAAAATGTTCTTTTGTTTTTAAAATTAAGTTTTTGGTTGAAAATTTATATTATTTGGTTAAAAATTCAACTGTTTTGTAGAAAATTCATATTTTCAGCTTGAAAATTCAATTATTTGGTTTTAAATGAACTTTTTTGTCGAAAATTCACATTTTCTGTTTAAAAATTCCATTGT
>CAKNYM010052251.1:284581-307216 GCA_932195095.1 Andricus curvator
AAATGTATTAAAGATTTAAAAAAAAACAAGAATTTCGAAGATTTAAAAAAGGGTACAGTACACCAGATTTCAATTTTTTTTAGAAGATTTCCAAAGAATTCACAAATATTTCAAAGCATTAATAAGGATTTCAAAACATTTCAAAACAATTCAAGATATTAAACGATTTAGAAATTTTGCTGAAGATTTCAAAAGATTTCACAAAACTTTTAAATATTTCAATGATTTTAAATGGATACAAAACATTAAAAAGGTTGTAAACTATTTCCAAATTTTTTAGAAGATTTCAAAAGATTTCACAAAGATTTAAAAATATTTAAATGATTTCAAACGAATAAAAAAGATTTCAGAAAGATTTCACAAATATTCTAAAGAATTCATGAGGATTTCAAAAGATTTAATGAATTTCAACAAAAGACACCAAATTTCAAACATTTCACAACGATTTTTTAACATTTCAAAAGATTTTTAAAGATTTCACAAAGATTTTAAATACTTCAACATATTTCAACGAATTCACAAAGATTTCAAAAGCTTTTTTTGGAAACTGTTGGCCAATAAAAAATGAAATGGCTCATTTTTTGCATGTATAAAAAACGGTTATTTCATTATTTGATGTAAAAAAGTAGACCTGGAAAAACTTGATTTCTTGACCTGGAAAACCTGGAAAAGACCTTGAATTTTTTTTCTAAGAATCGCTGGACACCCTGCAGTGATTTCTACTTTATCTACGGTCGTAGATTTTTCAGATTATCTCAGTTTACTCTAATTAAGTTAAAATTTATTATTTTCCGGTATAAGAAAAACCTTTTGCAATTTTTTCCTCTGAGATTTTTTTCGCAAGTTTGATAATCGAATTGATGATGTTTCAAACATACAGAAACAATAATTTTCTCAATTTTTGTTCAAAAACTGGATTTATCACGTTCTATTCGCTTACTCCTAATTTATCCTGACTTGGAACAGGGAATTTTAGAAAATAGTTATCGTTTTTATTTTAGGACAGGGAGTTTCCGTAAAGAAATATAATTTCATGCGGAACAGTGCATTTTTGACATGGAACGGGAATTTTGTTAAATAATTATAATTTGGGTTTAGAAGAAAGGAATTTAAAAGAATCCCTTTTCCAAGCCAGAATTTGACACCATTTTTAGTATTTCAAAAAAGAAATATTGCTGAATTGTAATAGAAAATTTTTATACATTTTCGTTTGCGAATTCATCTTTCTTTAGTTAAAAATTCAACTACTTGGTTAAAAGTTAAACTCTTTTGTTAAAAAGTTTGTTTGATTTTTTGGTTGAAGATTCATCATTCTAATTGAAAATTCATCTCTAGTTGAAAATGTAACTACTTTGTTGAAAATCAATTTTTTCAACTATAAATTTAACTATTCCAGTAGAAAATTTAACTATTTTGCTGAAAATACGTTTTTTGTTGTTGTTGTTGTTGTTGTTGTTGTTGTTGTTGTTGTTGTTGTTGTTAAGAATTAGATTTTTAACAGGAAATTTAAGCATTCTATTTTTGGTTGCTTATACTTTTTGGATTAAAATTCACCTATTTGGTTGAAAATTGATATTTTTGTTTAGAAATCAAACTATTTGTTTGAAAATTTTTTCACTTTGTGAAAAATTCGCCTTTTTTGTAGAAAATTATTCTTTATGGTTGAAAATTCATCTTTTTGGTATAAAATTCAACTATTCCAGTTGAAGATTCATCATTTTAGTTGAAAATTCATCATTTAGGTTGAAAGTTGAACTATTTTCTTGGCAAGTATGAAAATGTTAGTTTTAGTTGACCGGGAAAATTGAAAAACTTGACCAGAAAAAACCGGGAAATGACCAGAAATTTGGAATAGTCCGCCAAATCGGCACCCTGATTAATTTATCCTGAATTCTTTTAAATTGCAAGGAATTTCAACAGATTTTAAAGGATTTGAAATATTTTAGGACATTTTAAAAGATTTCCGGAATTTTTTTATTAATTTCAATAGTTTGAAGGGATTTTAAAGACAAGGCATTTTCAAGAGATTTAAACAATTTCAAGGGATTCCAAGGGTTTTAATAATTTTAAGGAATTTTTTAATTACTTCCAATTCATTTAAATTCTTTTGAATTTTTTTGTATTCGTTAGTCACTTTTTTGGTTATAAATTAGTAGGGTTTCAAAGGTTTGAAGAGATTTTCAAATATTGTTTGCAATTCATTTGAAATTCGCCCTGAATTCGCATTAATTTATCCTTAATTCTTTTGAATTCTTCTAAATTCACTCAATTCTACTCAATTCAATGGATTTCTAAAAAGTTGTTGTTTAATTCACCTTAAATTTGTAGGCATTTCATCAAATTCTTTTGGATTCTGTTTAATTTTTCTAAACTCATTTCAAAATTACTCAACTCAGTGAATTTTTTCATATTTTTAAATTGTTTTCAATTCACTTGATTGCTTTTAAATTCAGCTTGATTTTCATGAATTTCATCGAATTTTTCTCGTTTCCCTTAAATTCATCTAAATTCACTCGAATTTTACTGAAATCAATGGAATTTTTTCGATTTCTTAAATTATTTCCAATTTATTTGAATTCTTTTTTGGTAATACATTAGTAGGATTTCAAAGATTTGAAGAGATTTGAAATTATTTTTGGTAAATTCACCCTGAATTCTTATTAACTTACCCTGAATTCTTTTAAATTCTTTGGAATTCTCTTGAATTTTTCAAATTTATCTATTTTAAATTATCTAAATTAAATTTTAAGGGATTTCCAAGGGTTTTAATAATTTTAAGGAATTTTTTTATTACTTCCAATTCATTTAAATTCTTTTGTATTGTTTTGTAGTCGTTAGTCACTTTTTTTGGTTAGAAATTAGTAGGGTTTCAAAGATTTGAAGAGATTGTCAAATATTGTTTGCAATTCATTTGAAATTCGACCTGAATTCGTATTAATTTATCCTTAATTCTTTTGAATTCTTCTAAATTCATTCAATTCTACTCAATTCAATGGATTTTTAAAAAGTTTTTGTTTAATTCACCTTAAATTTGTATGCATTTCTTCAAATTCTTTTGGATTCTGTTTAATTTTTCTAAACTCATTTCAAACTTACTCAATTCAATGAATTTGTTCATGTTTTTAAATTGTTTTCAATTCACTTGATTGCTTTTAAATTCAGCTTGATTTTCATGAACTTTAAGGGATTTTAAAACTCTCAATGTATTTTTTTCTGGATTTCAGGAAATATCGTTATATAATTTCACAGGATTTTATAATATTTTAGTGGATAAAGAATTTATTCACGAGAAGTGAGGTATTTCGGTGGGTTTCAAAGATTTGAAATATTTTAGGAAATCTTAAAAGATTCCAAGGAATTTTTAATTGGTTTTAATGATTTTAAGAGATTTAATAACATTTTAGTAGATTTTAAAAAATTTATTCAAGAAGAGGGAGTTATTTCGTAGGGTTTTAAAGATTTGCAGAGATTTAAAATTATTTTTTGGATTTCACCCTGAATTCTTATTAATTTATCCTGAATTCTTTGAAATTCTTTTGAATTTTTTAATTCATTTGAACTCTTATAAATTTACTCAATTTTACTTAATTCAATTGATTTTTAAAAGTTTTCATATAATTGGTTCTGCAGATTAATTGATAAAATGACCAAAGGCTTTGAAATATTTTAAGGTATTTCAAAAGATTTTAAGGGATTAGAAATATTCTAGGTTATTTTAAAAGATTATAAAGAAATTGTTAATTGATTTCAGTAATTTAATAGGATTTAAAAGGATTTGAAATATTTCAGGGTTTTTTTGAAAGATTCCCATGCATTTTCAAGAGCTTTAAAAAGTTTCAAGGGATTTCAAAAGATTCAAAGGATTGGAAATATTTTAGGCAATTTTAACGATGACCAGAAATTTTTTATTTATTTCAATAGTTTAAAGGGATTTCAAAGACTTTGAAATATTTTAAGATATTTAAAAAAATTCCAAGGCATTTTCAAGAGATTAAAACAATTTCAAGGGATTTCCAAGGATTTTAATATTTTAATGGATTTCAAAGAATTTATTCACAAGAAGTGAGGGATTTCATTGGGTTTCAAAGATTTTAAGAGATTTTCCAATATTTTTTGCAATTCATTCGGAATTCGCCCTGAATTCTTATTAGTTTATCTTGAATTCTTTGAAATCCTTTTGAATTCTTCTAGATGCACTCAATTTTACTCAGGTCAATGGATTTTTTTTAAGTTTTTGTTTAATTCATCTTGAAGTCATTAAATCTCACCTTAAATTTTTAGGCATTTCATCAAATTCTTTTGAATTCTCTTTAATTTTTTCTAAAATTCATTTCAAACTTACTCAATTCAATGAATTTTTTCATATTTAAAATTTTTTTCATATTTGAAAATTTTTGTCAATTCATTTGAATTTCTTTTTAAATTCACCTTGAATTTTGTATGCATTTCATCGAATTCTTTTCGTTCCCCTTAAATTCCTCCAAATTCACTCAAATGTTACAGAAATAAATGGACTTTTTCGATTTTTAAAACTTTATCCAATTCATTTGAATTTTTTTGAATTGTTTTGTAGACATTAGTCACTTTTTTTTAGTTAGAAATTAGTAGGGTTTCAAAGATTTGAAGAGATTTGAAATTATTTTTTGAAATTCACCCTGAATTCTTTTAAATTCTTTGGGATTCCCTTGAATTTTGTTACCTCACTTGAATTATTCTAAATTTACTCAGTTATACTTAATTCAATGGATTTTTTTTTTAATTTTCAAAAGTTTTTATTTAATTGATCCTGAAGTCTTTCAACCTCACCTTGAATTCTTAGGCATTCCATAAAATTCTTTTGAATTCCCTTGAATTTTTCGAAGCTCATTTCAAAGTTACTGAATTCATAAAAGTTTTTTCATATTTAAAAATTGTTTTCAATTCATAAATTTTTTTTTTAATTTTCCTTGAATTTTTATGAATTAAATCGAATTCTTTTCGTTTATCTTGAATTTCTCTAAATGCATTCCAATTTTACGGAAATCAACGGAATTAACTTTGTGAAATCCTTGCGAATTCTTTGAAATCTTCTGAAATATTGAATATCTCGGAAATCTTTTGGAATCTTTGAAATATTTTTGAAATCTTTGAAATATATATATAAAATAATTGAAATCTTTTTTAAATTTTTCAAACCTTTCTGAAATCTTTTTAAATCTTTGTAAAATCCCTGAAATCTTTGTGAAATAGTTTGTAATCTTTTAAACCTTTTTAAATCTAGTGAAATCTTTCTGAAATTTTTCAAAGGTTTGCGAAATCTTTGAAATCTTCTGAAATATTTTGAAAGCTTTGAAATCTTTGTGAAATATTTGATATCTTTTGTGAAATCCTTACGAAATCTCTGAGATATTTGAAGTCTTGAAAATCTTTTGGAATCTTAGAAATCTTTCAAACCTTTGTGAAATCTACTAAATTATTTGTAAAATTCTTGAAATCTTTGTGAAATAGTTTGAAATCTTTTCAACCTTTATGAAAACTAGTGAAATTTTTCTGAAATATTTTAAAGCTTTGCGAAATGTTTTAAATCTCCTGAAATATTTTGAAAGCTTCGAAATCTCTGAAATCTTTGTGAAATTTTTTAAATCGTTGTGAAATCCTTGCCGAATCTTTGAAATCTTCTGAAATATTTAATACCCTGGAAATATTTTGGAATCTTTGAAATATATAAAATCTTTGAAATCTTTTTGAAACTTTTCAAACCTTTCTAAAATCTTTTGAAATCTTTGTAAAATCCCTGAAATCTTTGTGAATTAGTTTGTAATCTTTCAAACCTTTGTCAAATCTAGTGAAATCTTTCTGAAATCTTTAAAAGGTTTGCGAAATCTTTGAAACCTTCTGAAATATTTTGAAAGCTTTGAAATCTTTGTGAAATCTTTGAAATCTTTGGTGAAATCCTTACGAAATCTTTGAAATCTTCTGAAATATTTTGAAAGCTTTGAAATCTTTGTGAAATATTTGATATCTTTTGTGAAATCCTTACGAAATCTCTGAGATATTTGAAGTCTTGAAAATCTTTTGGAATCTTAGAAATCTTTCAAACCTTTGTGAAATCTACTAAAATCTTTGTAAAATTCTTGAAATCTTTGTGAAATAGTTTGAAATCTTTTCAACCTTTGTGAAAACTAGTGAAATTTTTCTGAAATATTTTAAAGCTTTGCGAAATATTTTAAATCTTCTGAAATATTTTGAAAGCTTTGAAATCTCTGAAATCTTTGTGAAATTTTTGAAATCGTTGTGAAATCCTTGCCGAATCTTTGAAATCTTCTGAAATATTTAATACCTTAAAATCTTTTGGTATCTTTGAAATATATAAAATCTTTGAAATCTTTTTGAAACTTTTCAAACCTTTCTAAAATCTTTTGAAATCTTTGTAAAATCCCTGAAATCTTTCAAACCTTTGTCAAATCTAGTGAAATCTTTCTGAAATCTTTAAAAGGTTTGTGAAATCTTTGAAACCTTCTGAAATATTTTGAAAGCTTTGAAATCTTTGTGAAATCTTTGTGAAATCTTTGAAACCTTTTTTGAAATTCTTACGAAATCTTTGAAATCTCTGAGATATTTGAAGTCTTGAAAATCTTTTGGAATCTTAGAAATCTTTCAAACCTTTGTGAAATCTACTAAAATCTTTGTAAAATTCTTGAAATCTTTGTGAAATAGTTTGAAATCTTTTCAACCTTAGTGAAATCTATTGAAATCTTTCGGAAATCGTTTCAATCTTTGCGAACTCTTCTGAAATATTTTGGAAGCTTTGAAATCTTTTTGATTTTTGTATAATTCCAGACTTTTAAGAAAATTTATATTAATGTGAATGAAAATTGTTTAGAATTCAATAATTGTTTAAAAGACCTCGAAATTTGCATTAATTAATAATTTTGTAAGAAATTGTTGGTAAATTTGTCTGCGATCAGTACAATGTTTTGAAATTTTATTTAATTGACTAGATATTTTTGAAAAATTAGAATGGGATTTTTTGCAAAAGTAGACCTGGAAAACCTGGAAAACCCCATCTTTTATAGCAACCCGTGTGCCAATTTTTGTGTTTTTTTTATCAAGGCGTTTTTTTATATTGCAGATGCGGTAGAAAGAGTAGAATTACTTGAAAAGTTGTTGGCCCATCGACAAAGTATTCTGAAGGCAAGGACTTGTACTTTAATCAGACTTTTGGGAAGATTCAGCTGCAGGGCTTTGCAACACGTCTGGGGAAAAAGGCTGAAAAATGTTTTAGAAAATTTAACTACTGATGGCGACTCTGCTGTGAGAAGTGTAAGATTTTCAAATTCTAGATAATCAGGGTGTCTATCTGACCGGGAAATCGGGAAAAACGGAAAATGACCGGGAATTTGATTTACTGACCGGGATTTTTCTCAAAAATGTACTAATGTGAAAATTAAAAGTAGTTTCATATGTTTTATTACTCTTATTCTGAGTTGGAACAGGAAATTTGTGAAAAATTCTAATTCTCACTTGGAATAAGGAATTTTCCAAAAGAATTACAATTTAGACTTGGAACAGTGAATTTTCTAAAAGAATTATAATACTGAGTTGGGATAGTGGATTTCAGTAAAGAATTAGAATATTTATTTTGGTTTCACTTTATAACAGGAATTTTCGTTAAGAATTATAATTTTTACTGTGGGACAGGGAATTTGAGTAAAGAAATATAATTTTGACAATTCGAACGAGGAATTCCCGTAAAGAATTAAAATATTGACTTTTAAACAGAAAATTTCGTAAATAATTATAATTTTGACTTAGGTAGAAAAAATCCTGGTAGAAAAAATGTTTACAACAAAGTACTACATTTCTACAACTGTAATTTTTTGTTAAAATCTGTACTTTTTTGTAAAAAAATGTACAAAATTTAACAACAAAATACAGTTAAATACAAATAGCTAATTTTTTTCTTCTATTTTCTTGTAGAAAAGTAAAAAAATTAACAATAAAGTATAAGTTTCTACAATTCAAATATTTGTATAACTTTTTATTAATATTTTTTTTACTCTGCTGTAAAAATCTACAAGGTATTACAGAAAACTACAGGATTTTACATTTTTTTAATTTAGGTGTTGGACTTCATAAAAACAGTTTTAATTTTACGTAAATTATTGTAGGGAATTAAAAAAAATATAAATTTTTACAAAAAATACTTCTAGAATCCGCATCAACGTTTCGACTTGTACTTTACTGTAAATTTTTGTAAGATATGTAATATATCTTCAATTCTTCTCAATATTTCTTGAATTTACTCGATAATCTTACCAAATCGAAACATTTTGCTTCAAAATCTTCTACACTCTTTTTCGAAATCTTAGCAAATCGTATGAAAATTTTAAAAACATTTTTTTAATTTTCTCTTAAAGTTCATTTTTCAAAATAAAAAATCATTAAAAATTTTCACACGAACCTCAAGAAAATTCTTTTTTTAATCTTTTCAGACAGAATATTTAAAAATTATTCCAGTTTTTCCAGAACTTTGTTTTAATTCTGCCAAATTTAAGAAAATTGCCTTAAAATATTTTTGATTCTTCTTTGACAATTTTAGGAATCTTTTGAAATGTTTTGAAATAATCTCTTAAAATTAATCATTCGAAATAAGAAATCATTTTAATTTTTCCTAGAAACCTACAATTTTTTTTTTTCATTTTCGTTAAACCTTAACAAATTCTTGAAAAATCTTTACATGTTTTAATTATTTTTGAATCGTTTCAAAACTTCTGAATATCTCTTAAACTTACTCATATTTTTTCTAAAAATATGTAATATGGCAAAATTGCAAACTTTTGCTTTAAAATCTTTTACACTCTTTTTAAAAGGTTCAAGAAATTATAAAAAATGTTTTGTAATCTTTTTCAATTTTCTCTTAGAATTCGTTACAACAAATTCATTCAAAATTTTCCCATGAATCTTAAGAACATTTTTTTCATTTTCTTGACACCCTGCAAAATTCAGTTTACCTAAAATTTGTTTAAATACTAAAAAATTTAAAAAATTGTCTCAAAGGCTTCCATACAGTTAAATACAAATAGCTAATTTTTTTCTTGTATTTTTTGGTAGGAAAGTAAAAAATTAACAATAATGTATAAGCTTCTACAATTCAAAAAATTGTGTAATTTTTTAATAATATATTTTTTGTTACTTTGTTGTAAAAGTCCACAAGGTAAATTATTGTAGAAAATTACAAAAAAATATAAATTTTTACAAACAGTACTTCTAGAATCCGCATCAACATTTCGACTAGTACTTTACTGTAAATTTTTGTAAGATATGTAATATATAAGTTTTTACAAGAAACTACAATTAAAAAAAAACACTTTTACCAAGAATTTTGCTATTATAATAAATCACATTGAACTGTAGTTCCATTATTGAAAATTGAACAATAATTGATTTTACAGGGCGATTCTGAATCTGTTCAAAATTAAGTAATTTACAGATTTTAACGTTAAAAATAGGAATTTTTCAATTTGAAAGCCTCAGTAGATAAACAAATGTAAACGTTTGATTGAAACTTTAGAAGTATTCTTAATTTTAAAACAATTTCAAATTAATAGATTCATAATTAAACGCTCTTATTCAATTCCAAATCCTATTCAAATATTATTTCAATCTGAAATATTAAATTTTTAACCATTTAATTAAAAAAAAATTTACATAAGGATGACATTTTTTAAATATTTATAAATTTTTTACTTTTTTATTTAAATCAAATTTTAAAAACTAAACAATTTAAAACTAAACTATTTAAAATAGAAAGCCTTGAATCGTTAATATTTCAGAGTGTTAAATTTAAACTTTGAACTTTACAATTTTAATTGTTCTATTTAACAAATTTTTAATAAATGTAAGTGAAATTATTGAATTTTGATGCATAAATAACAATTGAACAATTATCAATTTGGAAAAAATTGAGTTAGTTTAAGAGAAATTTTCAAGCTTTGAGAAAATCCAAACTTAATTTAAAACTGAAAAATATTTTTTTTAATATAAAACTGAATTTAGATTTGTGAAGGTTTCGAAATAAAATTTTGAAGCTTTTCAAGGATCTTTAAAGGTTTTAAGAAAATAAAAATAAATTCTCAATTTTGCTGGGAAAATTTAAAATGATTTTTTATTTCGAAAAATTAATTTTAAGAGAATATTTGAAAATATTGAAAACAAACTTTTTTCAATAATAAATTACATTTGAACAATTATTAATTTTGAAAATAATCGAGCAAATTTTAAATATATTTAGAAGTTTTGAAAACATTCCAAAATAATTTAAAACGTGTAAAGATTCCAAACCATTTAATACACAATGTAGATTTTTCAAGATTTTGAACACAAAATTTATACGCTTTTTAAGCAATTTAAAAGGTTTCAAATGAATAAAAAATGTGTATCGAAATTCCTAGAAAAACTAACAATAATTTTGTCAAAAAAGAATCTGGATGATTTTACAGTAGTTTTTTTTTGCTTATGCAGGATTTAAAAAAAGATTATAGGAAAAATTCGAGTTCTAAGATAATAATATTATTATTAGATTCCTGGAGATTTTATAAATTGTTTTTTTAAAACAAATTTTTAAGAGAATATTTAAAAAGACTTCAAACCCAATTTTAATGTGCAAATTAATGTTTCTAGCTTAAAATTGCTTAAAGTGATATAATTTTTAAAATTTATAAAATCAAAATATAAAAGTTAAAATTTTGCAGTTTCCGGCTGTTAATTAAAAAAAATTTCAGTTGAAAAGTGTTAAAAGCTTCCATTTTATGCGAGTAAATTATTGAGCGTTTGAATGAACATTTTTTTAAGCTTTAATTTTAAAAGTTTAAAATTCAAAACGTTAGGTGTTTTGTTTTTTAATAACGATTATTCATCAATGTCTTTTAATATTCTACCATTTCTTTAAAGTTTAAACGTAGAAGCTTTTTGTAATAGCGATCATGTATACATGATCGCATCTTAATTTAAAATGATCTCATTGCAATATTCTAAATATTTGTCATCCTAGGTCGAAAATGAAAAACTTTTTGGTTACAAAAAATGTAAATTCCTGTAGATTGTTGTAGTTGTAATTTTTTGTATATTCTTGTAGAAAATTAAAACTACAATAAAATACAACAATTTACATAAAAATACAAAAAAGTACAAAATTCGTCTCAATAATAGAAAAAAGTTGTACTTTCCTGTAATTTTGGTTGTAATTTATTGTATTTATTTATAGATTTCTATAAAAATAGTTTTAGTTTTCTGTAATTTTTTGTAAAAAATTTTCCACTAGGGGAATTAGAATTTTGACTTTGGGACAGGGAATTTTCTCAAAAGAATTATTATTTTCAGATAGAACTTGGAATTTTTATTAAGAATTATAATTTTTATTTTTGGTTCACATTAAAATAGGAATTTTCCTTAAGAATTATGTTTTTCATTTTCAAACATTGTTTTTCTGTACATAATTGGACTTAAAGTCAGAATTTATTGGCATGGAACGGGAATTAAAAAAATATATATTCTGATTTAGAAGAAAGAAATTTAAATAATATTCCTGTTACAAATCAGAATACGTCACAGTTTGAAACTTCCCTCTTTTAAATTTTGGAAAAAGAGAATCATTATATTTCTAAATTAGAATAGAAAATGTTCTAAATAAATATAATTTTGACTTGGAACAGGGAATTTTGGAAATAAATTTAATTGTGACTTGATATACGGCATTTTCTAAAATAATTATTATTCTGAGTTTTGGCGGGGAATAAGTAAATTAAATATAAAAAATCCCATAAAGAATTATAATTTTGACTTTGGAAAAGGGAATTTCGTAAAGAATTGTATTTTTCTTTTCCAACAGATAATTTTTGACAGGGAATGGGCATTTTTGGAAAATATTTTTAATTTTGAGTTATAAAAAAGGAATTTACGCACAAAAAACCCCTATTCAAAGTGAAAATTCTTCAGATATTGAAAATTCCTTGTTCATAATCAGAATATGTTTAAATTAAAAAATTCTTTTTCTGCAAATAAAATTTGTCCAGAATTTGAAATCCCTCTCTTCCAAATTTCAAAAAAAAGGGAGTTACTTTATTTCCAAATTTCGTAAAGAATTATATTTTTTTCTTGGAACAAGGAATTTTAGAAGAAAATTTAATTCTGATTTAGAAGAAGGGAATTTACAAAAACAATCCCTCTTCCAATACAGAATTCGTCAGATTTTGAAAATTCCTTGTTGAAAATCAGAATTTTCTTTGAATTTAAAAATTCTTTTTTTTCCAATAAAATTTTCCAGAATTTGAAACTTCTCTCTTTCAAATTTTAGAAAAAGGGAGTTTCTTTATTTCCAAATTATAATAAAAAATTTTGTGAATAAATATAATTTTTACTTGGAAAAGGAAATTTTGGAAATGAATTTAATTGTGACTTGATAGAGGAAATTTTTTTTGACGGGTAATAATAAATAAAATATAAAAAAGAAAATTCGACGAAGAATTATAATTTCGACTTTGGAACAAGGAATTTTGGAAATTAATTTAATTCTGACTTTTGGTACAGGAAACTTTCTAAAAGTATTATAAATTTTTACGGGGACAAATAAGTGAAATATAAAAAAAAATCCCACAAAGAATTATAACATTTCGGAAGATATTTTTTATTCTAATTTATAAAAATGGAATTTGCAAAAACAATCCTTGTCCCAAGTCAGAATTCGTCAGATTTTTAAAATTCCTTGTTCAAAATCAGATTTTTTATTTTAATTTAAAAATTCTTTTTTTGCAAATAAATTTTTTTTGGAAATTAATTTAGTTTCGACTTGGTATAGGGAATTTTCTTAAAGAATGATAAGTTTTGACGGGGCAAAAATAAATTAAATATAAAAAAATTCCTATAAGGAATTATAATTTTGACTTTGGAACAGGGAATTTCGTAAAAAATTATATTTTTGTCTTGGAATAGATAATTTTTGACATGTAACAGGACATTTTGAAAAATATTTTTTATTCTAGTTTATAAAAAGGGAATTTACAAAAACAAAATCCCTGTTCCGAGTCAGAATTCGTCAGATTTGGAATATTCCTTATTCTAAATCAGAATTTGTTTTAATAATTTTTTTTTACAAATAAATTTTTTCTAGAATTAAAAAAAAATTGTATTCTGATTAAGAAGAAGGAAATTTAAATAAAATCCCGGTTACAAATCAGAATTCGTCACAATTTGAAACTTCCCTTTTCCAAATTTTGGAAAAAGGAAGTTTCTATATTTCTAAATTATAATGAAAAATGTTGTAAATAAATATAATTTTGACTCGTAACAGGGAATTTTGGAAATTAATATAATTATGTCTTGGTATAGGGAATTTTCTAAAAGAATTAGAAGTCTTAACGGGGAAAAATTAAATTAAATATAAAAAAATACCTATAAAGACTTATAATTTTCTCTTATAACAGGTAATTTTCGACAATGAACGGGACATTTCAAAAAATATTTTTAATTTCAATTTACAAAAAGGGAATTTACAGAAACAATCCCTGTTCCAAGTCAGAATTGGTCAGATTTTGAAAATTCCTTGTTCCAAATCACAATTTGTTTGAATACATTTTTTTTGCAAATTCATTTTTTCTAGAATTTGAAACTTCTTTCTTCCAAATTTTGGAAAAAGAAGTCACTCTATTTCTAAATTTTAATAAAAAACGTTGTCAATAAATATAATTCTGACTTGGAACAGAGAATTTTTTACATCGCACAGGAATTTTATAAAATACTTTTAGTTTTGATTTAGAAGAGAATTAAAAAAATCCCTGTTAAATTTCAGAATTATAATTCTTTTACAAAATTGTCTGTTCCAAATAAAAATGGTAGATTCTTATGAACAAAAATTATCCAATGGTCCAATTTAGAATTATAATTGTATTTTCAAAATTCCATGTTCCAAATCAGAAATCTTTAAAATGCTTAGAAGTCTCTTGAAACCGCAAATAAAATAAATTATAATTAAATTATAAAATAATGGTAACCATTATAGAATTTATAACTTTAAGTAATTAATTAATGTTGTTTCAGGCAGCTGAGGATGCTGTTAAAGAATTGAAACAACTGCCTTATTATGAGCAACAAACTCCAGTGGAGTAAGACTGAAACATAAAATTAAACTATTAAAATATAGTATAGTGTATTATATTATAGTTTATATAAGTTTAAACTTTAAAAAGTATTTTTATATTGAAAGACTGCATTTCTACGAGTGTAGAATTTTTTAAGGATCTGAGATCAAATTAGAAACAACTGAGATTATTCTTCTTTTATAATGTTTAATTATAGTTTACATATAGGAAAAAATGTGCTGTTAAATAAAAGTATATTTTATTCATATAAATCAATTGATAAATTATTATTTTACAAATTGAAGCGCTAGCGCTGAAATCGGATTTTGGATTTCTTTTATTACCCTTTTTAATTTTCTTTAAAATAGTATTTAATATTAAAATTCCATTATGTAAACAGGGTGGCCGAAAAACTTTATTCTCAAAATTCCACGACTTGCCTGATTTTTCCCTAAGCAATTTTTCATTTGCTCGGACTATTAATATTAAAAAAACAGAATTTTAATCTTGCAAAATTGTTAATGCAGAATTTTTCAGAAACTATTTAATACAAACAAAAAAGATTAATTTATACCATAAAAGAGGAATTTTCAATCCAAAAGGACAAATTTTCAACGAAGCAGTTTAATTCTCAAGAAAAAAGATGATTTTTAAGGAAATAGTTAAATTTTCAACAAAAGAATTAAATTTGTAATCGAATAGATGAATTTTTCACAAAATAATTGAATTTTCAACAACAAAAAGTAAATGAAAGAAATAGGCGAATGTTTAACAATAAAGTTGAATTTTCGATGAAAAAAATATGACTTATTAATAAAATACTTGAAATTTCAACAAAATAATAAAATGTTCAACGAAATAATTCTTTTGAACAAAATAGTTAAATTTTTAATTAAACAGAGAAATTTTCAACAAAATATATGAATATCGAAGCAAATAGTTGAATTTTCAACTAAAAAAAAGATCAATATTTAGTAAAAAAATTAATTAAAAAAAAGGAATTCTCAACCAAACTGTTGCATGTCTATCACAAAAAGATGAAATTTATACTAAAACTGGATAATTTTTAAACCAAAAAGATGAATTAAAAAAAAAACTTGAATATTCAACCAAGAAAGATTAGAGTTTAATTTTTAACACCAAAATTTGAAATTTTTAACAAAAGGTTCATTTTTAACAAAATAATTAAATTTTCAAAAAACTAGTTGAATTTTATAACAAATACTTAAATTTTTAATCTATAGAGATGAATTCTTAACAAAAAATCTACTAATTGATATTTCAACCAAAAAAGATTAAATTTCTATCATAGAGATAAATTTTAGAACCAATAATTTGAATTTTCAACAAAATAAATGACTTTTTAAACAAATAGTTTAATTTTAAACTAAAAAAGATTAAACATCAACCAAAAGCAGTTGATGTTTCAACCAAAGAGAAAAAACGAATTTTCAAGAAAACAATAAAATTGTCAACAAAATAATTAAACTTTCAACAAAATAGTTAAATATTCAACAAAAAAGACGAATTTTCAACAAAATGAATGAATTTTCAAACAATAGTTGAATTTTCGACAGAAAAAAATTAATTTTCAACCAAAAATATGAATTCACACCTAAAATGTTGAATCTACAATTGGAATAGTTAAATTTCCAGTTAAAAAAAAAGTATTTTTCAACCAAAAAAACAAAAACAAATTTTCAACCAAAGAGAGAAAAAAAAAGATTTTTTAACAAAGTGTTTCAACCTTCAATCCAGCAGATCAGTTTTCAACCAAAAAATATAAATTTTTAACAAAATAGTTAATCCCTCAACCAAAGAAGATTAATTTTCAACCAAACAGGTGAATTTTCATCTCAAAAAGATGAAATTTCTACTAAAACAGGTAAATTTTTAAAACAAAAAGATGAATTTTTAACAAACAAAAAAATGAATTTTCAACAACCAGTTAATTTAGAACAAAAAAGTCGAATTTTCAACCAAACAATAACATTTTTAAGGCAGATTCTCTTATAAACTGAATAAAACAATCAAATTTCAGATTAAAATTTAAAAATTTCGAATTTAGTTAATTAATTTAACCAAAAAGATGACTATACCCTAAAAGATGAATTTTCAATCCAAAATGACGAATTTTCATCAAAACAGTTGAATTTTCAACCATATAGTTGAATTTTTAACCAAATGGTAGAATTTTCAACATAAAAAGATGAATTTGCAACTAAATAATTTAACTTTTTTGAAGACAGTTGAATTATTAACAACAACTACAAATTTTGAATCCAAAGGGTGAAATTTTTGTCCAAGTAGGCCAATTTTCAACAAAACACTTGAGTTTTCGAGAAAAAAAATATGAGTTTTTAATAAAATACTTACATTTTCAACAAAATAAATCAATTTTCAGCAAAATAGTAGAATTTTCAATCAAGACGATGAATTTTATATAAAAAAAAGAAGAATTTTCAAACAAATAGTTAAATTTTCAACTGAAAATGATCAATTTTCAACCAATAATGGAAAAGTTAAATTTTCAGTGAAAAAAAAAAATTTAAAAAAAAGGAACTTTAAACAAAATAGTACCAAAAAAATCAATTTTATTTTGTTGAAAATTCATCTTTTTTGTCGAAAATTTGATCTGCCTGGTTGAAGGTTGAGCTACTTTTTCCAGAAGATAATTTTTTGGTTGAAGATTCATCATTTTTATTGAAAATTCATCTTTTTGGTTGAGTTTTTTTTTGTTTGTTGAAAAATAATGTTTTTAACTGAAAATTTAACTATTCTAATTGGAAATTCATAATTTTAGTTAAAAATTCATCTACTTGTTTGAAAATTGAACTATTTGGTTAAAAATTTATATTTTTAATTGAAAATTCAACTAATTCTTGGGTAAAATTTGAACAACTCTGTTAAAAATTGATTTTTTTTAGTTGAAGGTTCATCTCTTTGATTGGAAATTTAATTTTCAACCGAAGAGATAAATAAATCTTTATGAAATAAATTTTAATTAAAAAAAATTATTTTTTAACCAAAAAAAAAAGAGTTTTCAACCAAAAAGATGAATTTTCAATTAGAATGATGAATCTTCAACAAAAAAATGATTTTTTTTTAAAGTGTTTCAACCTTCAACCAAGCAGATAAATTTTCAACCTAAAAAGATGAGTTTTCAACATAATAGTTGAATCCTCGACCAAAGAAGATTAATTTTCAATGAAAAAGTTGCATTTTTCTCCCAAAAGGACGAAATCTCTACTAAAAAAGATGAATTTTCAAATTAAAAAGACGAATTAAAAAAAAATTTGAATTTTCAACCAAATAGTAAAATTGTTTACTAAAAATATAATCTTATTTATTTATTTTAACCAAAAAAGATGACTTAATACCATAAAACATGAATTTTGAATCCAAAAGAACGACTTTTCACCAAAACAGTGGAATTTTCAATAAAAAAGCATGACTTTTTAATAAAATACTTGAACAATCACAAATTTTAAATAAAAAAGGACGATTTTTCTGTCCAAGTAGGCGAATATTTAATAAAATACATGAATTTTTGACCAAAAAAGATGACTTTTTTTATTAAAATACTTGAATTTTCAACGAAATAATTAAATTTCCAGCAAAATAGTGGAATTTTCTACCAAGAAGATTAATTTTATACCAAAAAAGACGAATTTTCAACAAAATACATGAATTTTTAAACAAATATTTGAATTTTCAACTGAAAAAGATCAATTTTCTACCAGAAATGGAAAAGTTAAATTTTCGTATAAAAAATTAGTTATCAACAAAAAATTAATTTTCAACCAAATAGTCAAATTTTCAAGCAAAAAGATGAATTTCCACTACGATAATGAGTTTTTCTGTCATGAAAGAAAAATAAGTTCATGCAAATTATTATGAATTTAAACAAAATAGTTCAATTTTCAACCAAAGAGATAAACTTTCAACGAGAAAAATATTTTGTTAACAAAGTTCATTGTTTACTAAATTAGTTGAATTTTCAATTAAAAAATATCAATTTCTAACAAAATTGTTCAACTTTCAACCAAAGACCAAGCAGATCAATTTTCGACAAGAAAAGATGAATTTGCAGCAAAATAAAATTGATATTTCTTTTGTTTTCATTTTACTATTTTGTTGAAAATTCCTTTTTCTCAAATTAATTTTTTTTTACTGAAAATTGAAATTTTCCACTATTAGTTGAAAATTGATCTTTTTCAGATGAAAATTCAACTATTTGTTTCAAAATTCATGTATTTTGTTGAAAATTCGTCTTTTTTTGGGATAAAATTTTTAAATCTTGGTTGAAAATTCCACTATTTTGCTGAAAATTTATTTATTTTGTTGAAAATTCAAGTAATTTATTAAAAAGTCATATTTTTTTTCGAAAACTCAAGTGTTTTGTTGAAAAGTGGCCTACTTGGACAAAAAAATTCGACTTTTTGGATTCAAAATTTGTAGTTGTTGTTAATGATTCATCTGTCTTCAAAAAAGTTAAATTACCTGGTAGGAAACTCATCTTTGTATGATAAAAATTTTACAATTTGGTTAAAAATTCAACTATTTGGTTGAAAATTCGACCCAAGTGTTGAATATTCAATTTAAAAAAATCAATTTTCAACAAAATAGTTCAACTTTGAAACAAACAGATGAATTTTCAACTAAAATTATGAATCTTCAATTGGAACAGTTAAATTTTCAGTTAAAAAAATTAATTTTCATTCCAAAAAACAGGTTAGTAGTAGATATTTCAACAAAAAATTATTTTAATTTTAAATAAAAAACAGTTGAATTTAACCAAAAAATACGAATTTCCAAAAGAAAGTTAATTTTCAACAAAAGGGTTGAATTTTCAAACAAATTATACAATTTTTAACTAAAAATGTCAGGAGGAAGTTACTACAAAAAAAAAAAAGAAATTACAAGGGAAATAAATTAATAACAAGAATATTATTTCGGGGTGGCCGAAAAACTTCATTTTTGAAATTCCCTAATTTTTTCCTCACCAATTTTTCATTTTCCCTGACCATTAATATTTAAATACCGGAATCTTAATCTTTTAATCAAAAACAATTTGAAATTAAAATAAAAAAATGTCCAATATCATCCCTGCTTTTTTTTGCAAGATTTTTTCAAAATCCTTGACTTTTTCCCTGATTTTCAGGTTTTCTCAGACTTTGGTTTTTTTTTTTTTGGTTGAAAAATTTGTTGGTCACTGGTGAAAAATTCTTTATTATAGTTTCTTTGATCGAATTTTTTGACAGTGAAATAAAATTCATTAAAACATAAATATTTGAATAGTTTTTCTAAGGTTTTATCATTAGCCTATTTACTTAAAGACAATTACTTTGATGATTTTAAATTCCAAATATATTTTCATTTCTAAAAAAAAATTCCATCGTAAGATACTAAAGCCTTATCTTCAAATTTCCAGAATTTTAATTTAATAATTTGAAATAACTTAATAGCTAATGGTTTTGGAAACAAGAATATTTTTACAGTTCTAAATGTATGTTTTTCTCTTAAAACTATTTTGAATACCTACTTATAATAATTTATACTCTAAATCAGTGTTTTTTAATATAATATAATATTATTTTTCTTAATTAATTCTTAAAGCTAAATCAATACTATTTTGAATACGATACTAATATAATAGTATCCACTCTCTTTCCCCAAATAGGGGAATTAGGGGAAATTAGGAGTGGGGAAAAAAGAGCAGGGGTGGGTAGGGGAAGTGAAGGGAAATTGGTAGGAGGGAAGTAAGGGAAATGAGTGCAAATGAGGGGGTGAGGGTAAGGGAAGTAGGGGAAGTGAGGGGAAATGAGGGGAGGACAAGTAGGGAAAATTAAGGAAGGCGAAGTGAAAAGAAAATAAATGGGTGAGGGGAAGTAGGGAGATTAATAGGAAATTAGGGGAGGGGAAGTAGAGGAAATAAGGGGAAGGAAACTAGGAGAAGTGAGGGGAAATTAGGAAGGTGAAGTAAGTGTAAGTGAGGGAATGTGAGGGAAATTAGAGGAAATGATTAGAAATGAGGGCGAATAAGGGGTGGGAAGGAAAGTAGAGAAAGTGAGTGAAAAGAAGGGACGCGAAGAAAGGAAAATTAAGGAAGGCGAAGTAGAAGGAAATGGAGGAGGGGAAGTACGGAGAGTAATAGGAAATTAGGGGAGGGGAAGTAGAGGAAATAAGAAGAAGGGAAGTGAAGGGAAGGAAACTAGGAGAAGTGAGGGAAAATGAGGGGAAGGTAACTAATGGAAACAAGGGGAAGGTAACTAATTAAAATGAGGGGAATGTAACTAATTCAAATAAGGGGAATGTAACTAATGGAAATGAGCGGAAATAAGGGTGAGATAAGTGAGGGGAAATTAGGGAGTTTAAGTCAGTGTAAGTGCGAGGAAGTGGGATGATGTAGAGGAAATGATTAGAAATAAGGGTGAATAAGTGTAGGGAAGGGAAAGTAGGGGAAGGGGTGTGCCAACTGGAGAAGCGAGGAGAGGGGGAAGTAGAGGAGGAAGAATTTGAACGGTTTCAACACCTGATAAACGAAAGTGTAGATTTATTTCGTGAGTGAGTCGAGAAACCACAAATCTAAATCATAGTCGGATTGATCTTCTTTCGCCTGCCGTTTTTCACAGTGTGGCTTATACATGTTTTCGACTTTGGCGATGTCTTTATCACTAAGGCCATGTCGCTGACCGATAGTTATATGCTTCATCTGCAATGCAAGGAATTGATTAAAATACCAGTGAAATCATCAGGGTTCGGATGGTGCGATGGTGTGGAGAAGAGGTAGGAAAAAGGAGGAGAATGAAAGTAGGGGAAGTGAGTGGTTGGGAAGTGATGGGAAATGATGGGAGGGGAAGTGAGGGGAAATGTGGAGAGGGGGCATAGGTTAAGTAGGGGAAATGTGAGGGGAGTAAAGGAAGTGATGGAAGGGGAACTAGGGGAAGTGATGGGAAATTAAGGTAGGGGAAGTAATGAGAAATTAGGGAGGAGAAGTGAGTGTAAGTAGGGTAAATGATTAGAAATGAGGGTGAGCAGTGTGAAGTGAGGTGGTGAAGTGATGGCTGGGGAAGCAAGGAGTGGGGGAAGTGGAGGAGGAAGAATTTGGGAAAGGGTGGTGTGTGTGTATTAGGGTGGTCCAAATTTATACCTGTAAAAATTCGACTTTCGATTTTTGGTGATAACCCCCCCCCCCCCATTAATTGAAGTATATTTTAAATAATTTGAATTGTTTAAACAATTATTATTTGTTTAAACAATTTTTTCCCCTGTAAATCGTGAAAAGTTATTATCTTTCGCGATAAATTATACAAAGTTGATGAATGTCAAGAGTAGTAGTTCTTGTTTAACATATTTGGGAATTATTTAAATAATTTTCATTTGTTTAAACAATTTTTTCTTGAAAAAATCGTAAAAAGTTATTATTTTCTGGAATTAATGACACAATTAACGAATGTTAAGAGTAATTTATTTTCTAAAGGATATTCAGCAATTTTTTAAACAATTTTGAATTGTTTAAACAATTTTCATTTGTTTAAACAATGTTTTCCCTGTAAATCGTGAAACATTATTTTTTCTGCAATTATTGACACAATTAACGAATGTTAAAAGTAATATTTTTTTGCTTAAGATATTTTGCAATTATTCAAACAACTATTAATTATTCACTTGCGCCTGTTCATAGGAAAGGTGGAGAAAAGTCTAGATTTTTCGAATCTATTGATTGTTTAAATAATTTCAAAATATCTTGAGCAAAAAAATATTATTCTTAAAATTCGTTAATTGTGTCATTAATTGCTGAAAAGAATAAGTTTTCATGTTTTACAGAGAAAAAAATGTTTAAGCAAATAAAAATTGTTTAAACAAATTGAAATTATTAAAAAAATTGCTAAATATCCTGTAGAAAAAAAACATTACTCTTGAATTCTTTTGTGTCATTAATTCCAGAAAGTAATAATTTTTCAAGCTTTACAAGGAGAAAAAATTGTTTAAACAAATAAAAATTGTTTAAATAATTACCAAACATCCTTCAAAAATATATTGCTTTCAGCATTCCTTGATTGTGTCATTATTTCCAGAAAATAATAACTTTTTACGATTTTAGGGAGAAAAAATGGTTTAAATAAATAAAAATTGTTTAAATAATTACCAAATAAATTAAACAAGAACTACTACTCTTGACATTCATCAACTTTTAATAATAATAATAATAACTTTTCACGATTTACAGTGAAAAAAAATTGTTTAAACAAATAATAATTGTTTAAACAATTAAAAATGATTTAAAATTAAAATTAAATTAAAAGCTATTGGGTGGAACTTATTCCTTGAATACTCCTTAGGAGGTGACATTACTTTAATTCACAAAAAATGTATAACAAGTACTTCTTTTTTCCATTTTTTTGAAAATCGAGTTTTTCCTATTTAAAACCCCATGATAATTCCAAAAGCTTGGTGAAAAAAAAAAAAAAAAAAAAAAAAAAACGGAATTTCTTTTTCAGGAAAACGAAGAAAATGG
>CAKNYM010052251.1:307316-323814 GCA_932195095.1 Andricus curvator
TATCACAAAAAATTTCGTTTATTAAATTTTTGTAATGAAAATAATCGTAAAGGGATTTTTACCTTTGGTTCGATGGTGGGTTCGTCGTTTTTTGAAAATGCGAAAGCGCTGTAATGCATCACACTTCCATAATCGTATTCGACTCCAAATTCAGTAACGGTATTATTATCGAATTTTTTGAAATTGTGTTCTCTACCTATAAAATTTAGGAAAATTTATAATATAAATATATTTAATTTTATATTTATATTATTTTATAATATAAAAAATTAGGAAAATTTAAGTTGGGTCGAAAATAAAAAATTCGGGAATTAGAAATCGCTACAACGTGAAAAAAATAAAAAATAAATAAAATAATTAATGAATAAGTAAATTAATTAAATAAATAATTAATTAATCAATAATTAATCTAATTAATATTTAAAACCATTTATTGGGATCCTAAAAAGTTTGATTAATTAGCAATCTATAAAAGAAAAGTTTAAAAAATGCCTTGTCTGCAGATTTTGTAAATTTTCTTGATTTTCATTTTTTCGCACTCTTGGAGGTCAGAAAAGTGTTTCCCATTTTTTTTCGAATTTTAAGCCACAATTTTTAAGAAATAATTCCGATTTAATTTAATTCTTTTTTTTTTTTTGAAAAAATTCTCAACATTTTTGTAAATAGAAGAATTTTTTCGGGCACTTGAAAAGTTTCCAGTGCCGATAAAATTTTTCAACCCATAAGTTATAAGGATAATTTCATTAAATACCAAAATCAGAATTAAAAAAATTTGTTATATTCCCGGGACGACCGAAAAATCCCGAAAAAAAAATATTCGAAATACGAAATTCCGAAATTATAAAATCGCCTGATTATAAAAATCCCGAATTGGAAAATTTCCGAATAATGAAATTCTCGAGAGAAAATTACCGATTTATAAAATATTCGACATTGCAAAATTCCCAAATTTAAAAAATTAAAAAAGTTGTTTTATAATCAATATTATTAATTTATTAAAAATATGAGATATTTTATTCAAAAAATTTGTTTTTCAATGTTCAATGTATATTTTCTCAATAATTTGAAAAATGAAAATAAGAATAATTGAAAAAAAATTCCGAATGCAATTTTTCTTTTAAATATGCAGAGTATTTAAAAATATAATATTGTTCTTGCAACAAAAATCTTGTTCTTGTATTGTTCTTTGGTATTGAGAAATATTATGTTTAAATTATTGTTATTTAAAATTCAAACAATAATTTTTTTTAAATACATTGAATAAAAAATACATAAAAAAAATACATTCAAAAAATTTTTTTCCGATTAAAATATTTCATTATTGTTTTTTAAATAAATAAATATAATTTATTGAAAAACAATTGTTTTAAATGTTTAAATTCGGGAAATTGGCAGTATCGGATATTTTATAATTTTGAAATTTTCTCTTGGAAATATTATTATTCGGGAATTTGGAAATTTGGTAATATTATAAACAGTCGAAAATTTCATTATTCGAGAATTTTCAAATTCGCTAATATTATAAATTGACGGGAATTTTATTATTCAGGAATTTATAAATTCGCTAATATTATAAATTTTTTAGGGAATTTTATTATTCGGGAAGTTTCTTTTTGGGATATTTTCTTTTTTGGGTTTGTAATATTATCGAATTTGAAAATTCCCGAATAACGAAATTTCCGAATTATAAAATATATCCGACACTGTAAAATGAGACTAATTGTTTTTTAATAAATATTAATTATTTATTATAAATACAATAATAAAATATTATGATCAAAGAAAACATTTTTTAATATTCAATTTTTAAAAAATTATTGTTTCAATATTTCATCATTTTATTTTTAGTAAATAAATAATACTGATTAAAATCAATTTTTCATTTCTTTTTAAATTCGGGAACCTCATAATTCGGAAAATTTCTAGTCTTGGGAATTTTACTATATTTCGGCAATTTCATAATTTCGTGAATTTTCTATTTCGAATAATTTTTTTTCGGGAACTTTAAATTGTCGGGAATTTTATTTTTCAGGATTTTCCAGGCGTCCCGTATTTTCCGTAAATTTTTCCGAAAAGAGGGGTGAATTAAATCAGAAATTAAATCAGAAAATGGTTGCTTCAAATTCGCAAAAAAAAAAAAAATTGGGAAGACTTTTGTGACCACCAGGAATTAAAAAAAGTTGGAACTAAAAAGAATTTATGTTAATATTATAATTTAAAATAATAATTAAAAATTTGAAAATTCTCTAAACAAACATTTTTTTGAACATTTTTTAGCGCGGGTAACCATTTTTCAATAAATAAGAATTGATTACTGAAAAAACAAAAAATTGGAAATGTCGTAAATTAAAAAAAAAATTTTTTAGGTGTTTTTAACTTAAGAAACTTCAAATCATTTATTTTTAAGTTTGAGTAGAATTTATTATTATTTGTATACTAGATTATAATTACCTGAAGAAAAAAAAATTATTATTTTATTAATATTTTAATTGTTTAAATAACTCATAAAAAGCTGATGATGACATTTTTTTAGAAAAGTAAAAAAACTAAAATAGAAATAATTTTATAATTGACAAGTTAACATTGTTATTTTAAAAAACGTTTATAATATTCGTAGTTTAATTAATCGACCTATCATTTTATTTGAACGCCTAAAACAGGCAACCAAAAATACTCTTGTGCGCATGTGTTGCATTTGAAATATAATTTCATAGAAGTAATTTTTGAAAATTAAATTTTGAAAAAGAACAATTTTAGCTGAAGTAATTTTATCGCAACTTTATCTAAAAAATATTTAATTCTTATTTATTTTTCCTAATTTTTTTTTAATTGATCTTTTCTTATTGAAAAATAATTTATTTTGTTGAAAATTCGTGTTTTTTAAAATAAAATGTTTTTTTCACTATATGTTTTCGTTCATAATGATTTTTTTTTGGTTGGAAAATCAACTACTTGGTTTAAAGTTGAACGACTATGTAAAAAATCAATTTTTTTTTATTGGTAAAGATTCACAATTTTAGCTGAAAATTCAACTATTTAGTCGTGAATTAACATTTTTCGTAAAAATTTATATTTTTCGGTTGAAAAAATTAAACTATTTGATGAAAAATCGACTTTTTTAATCAAAAATACATATTTTGGTTGAAAATTCAACTATTTTGGTAGAAAATAAAACTGTTGAATTGAAAATTAAGTTATTTTGTTGGAAATTCGTTTTTTTATTAAAACTTCTTTTTTATCTAGAAATTTGACTATTCCTTTTTTAGATCAAAATTTATCCTTTATAAGTTGAGAATTTAAAAATTTGGTAGAAATTTTGTTTTCAAAATTCTTCATTTTGGTTTAATTCAACTGGTCAAAAAATTCGTTTTTCCGGTTCAAAAGTCAACTGGTTTCCAAAAAATTAGACTTTTCAGCTTGAATTTGTTGAAAATTCATCTAATTGGGTAGATAATTATTAATCTTATTTGTTACAAAATTTATATTTTTGGTTAAAATTCAACTATTTCGTATGAAAAACAAAAAAACATTGTTTGTTTAAAAAATAAACTATTTATTTAAAGATTTAACTATTTTGTTGGAAATTCGTTTCCTTTTAAAACTTAATTCGTTTATCTGAAAATTTAACTATTCCATTTTTGATCGAAAATTGATTTTTTGTAAGTTGAAAATTCAACTTTTTTGTTAATAATTCATATTTTTGGTTAAAAATTCAACTATTTTAGTAGAAAATTTAACTATTTGGTTTAAAATAAAAATATTCATTTGAAGAATTAACTATTTGTTAAAAAACGAACTTTTTTATTTAAAAATAATATTTTTGGGTTGAAAATTCAACAATTAGGTGAGAAAATTAAACTATTTGCTGAAAAATTGACTTTTTTGTTGAAAATTCATATTCTTGGTTAAAAATTAAACTATTTTTATAGAAAATGAAAATATTCAATTGAAAATTAAACGATTTTGTTGGAAATTCGTTTTTTTTTGGTTAAAACCTTTTTTTATCGAAAAATGTAACTATTTTTTTTTTGGTTTAAAATTTATCCTTTATAAGTTAAAAATTTAACAATTCGGTAGAAAATGTATGTATTTTGTTGAAAATTTGTCTATTTGGGTTAATCAAGATTAATCTTGTTTGTTTAAAGTTTATCATTTTGGTGAAATTCAACTGGTAAAAAATTAGTTTTTCCGGTTTACAAATAAAAAATATTTTTTAAATGTATGAAATAAATAATATTATTAAAATATAAATCAAAATTTAATTTAGTTTAACATTAGAACATTAATTTTGTAAATTAAAATTAAATTAAAACTTTTTCCTAAAAATTCAACTTTTTATTTTGAATTTCTTGAAAATTCACCTAATTGGGTAGAAAATTATTCTTGTTTGTTACAAAATGTATATTTTTGGTTGAAAATTCAACTATTTCGTAAGAAAAATAAACATTATTTGGTTAAAAATTAAACTATTTATTTTGAAATTTAACTATTTTGTTGCTTCTTGAAAAGTTGAACTATTTGGTGAAAAATGGACTTTTTTGTTGAAACTTCATATTTTTGGTTAAAAATTCAACTATTTTTATAGAAAATAAAACTATTCAATTAAAAATTAAACCATTCTTTGGAAATTCGTTTTTTTTTGTTAAAACATTTTTTTTATCGAAAAATTTAACTATGAGTTTTTGGTTCAAAATTTATCCTTTATAAGTTGAAAATTTAGCAATTTCGTAGAAAATCCATATATTCGATTGAAAATTCGTCATTTTGGTTGAATGTTTGGTTTTTCCGGTTTAAAAGTCAACTGTTTTCTAAAAATTAAAATTTTGTATTTTAAATTTGTTTGAAAATTCATCTAATTGAGTAGAAAATTAAAAATATTTATTTGAGCATTCAATTAATTTATTGTATACTTGTTTTTTTATAAAACTTGATTCTTTTTTCTGAAAATTTAACTATTCCATTTTTGGTTGAAAATTTATCGTTTATAAGTTGAAAATTCAACTATTTTAGTAGAAAATTTAAATATTTGGATAAAAAGAAAACTATTCAATTGAAAATTTAACTTTTTTGCAAAAAAATTAACTTTTTCTCTGAAAATTACATTTTTGGGTTGAAAATTCAACTCTTTTGTAGAAAATTCATATTTTTGGCTTGGAAATTCAACAATTTAGCAGATAAACTATTTGATTGGAAATTAACTTCTTTGTTAAAAATTCATATATTTATTTGAAGATTTATCTATTTTGTTGGAAATTTGTTTTTTATTGTTGAAACTTAATTCTCTTATCTGAAAATTTAATTATTCCATTTTTGGTGGAAAATTTATCGTTTATAAGTTGAAAATTTAACTATCTGGTTAAAAATAAAATTATTCATTTAAAAAGTTGACTAGTTGGTAAAAAATAAACATTTTCCTTTAAAAATCATCTTTTCGGCTTGAAAATTCAACTGTTTTGTAGAAAATTCTTTTTTTTTTTGGCTTAAAAATTCAACAATTTAGCAGAAAATTAAACTATTTGTTTGAAAATGGACTTTTTCCTGTTAAAAATTCATATTTTTGGTTGACAATTCAACTGTTTTGGTAGAAAACTAAAATATTTATTTAAAGATTTATCTATTTTCTTCGAAACTCATTTTTTTTGTTAAAACTTAAAAAATCTTATCTGAAAATTTAATTATTCCATTTTTGGTTGAAAATTTATCGTTTATAAGTTGAAAATTCAACTTTTTTGTTGACAATAATTCATAGTTTTCGTTGAAAATTTAACCATTTAGTAGAAAATTTAACTATTTGGTAAAAAATTAACTCTCTTCATTAAAAATTATATTTTCGGGTTGAAAATTCAACTGTTTTGTAGAAAATTCATCTTTTTGGCTTAAAAATTCAACAATTTAGCAGGAAATTTAATTTATAGTTAAAAAATGAACTTTTTTATTTAAAAATTATATTTTCGGGTTGGAAATTCAACTCTTTTGTAGAAAATTCGTCTTTTTGGCTTGAAAATTCAACAATTTAGCGGAAAATTAAACTATTTGGTTGGAAATGAACTTTTTTGTTAAAAATTCATATTTTTGGATGACAATTCAACTGTTTTGGTAGAAAATTAAACTATTTGTTTGAAGATTTATCTATTTTGTTGGAAATTTCTTTTTTATTGTTAAAACTTAATTCTCTTACCTGAAAATTTAATTATTCCATTTTTGGTTGAAAATTTATCGCTTATAAGTTTAAAATTCAACTTTTTTGTTGACAATAATTCATAGTTTTGGTTGAAAATTCAACCATTTAGTAGAAAATTTAACTATTTGGTAAAAAATTAACTCTTTTCATTAAAAATTATATTTTCGGGTTGAAAATTCAACTGTTTTTTTAGAAAATTCATCTTTTTGGCTTAAAAATTCAACAATTTAGCAGGAAATTTAATTTATAGTTAAAAAATGAACTTTTTTATTTAAAAATTATATTTTCGGGTTGGAAATTCAACTCTTTTGTAGAAAATTCGTCTTTTTGGCTTGAAAATTCAACAATTTAGCGGAAAATTAAACTATTTGGTTGGAAATGAACTTTTTTGTTAAAAATTCATATTTTTGGTTGACAATTCAACTGTTTTGGTAGAAAATTAAACTATTTGTTTGAAGATTTATCTATTTTGTTGGAAATTTGTTTTTTATTGTTAAAACTTAATTCTCTTACCTGAAAATTTAATTATTCCATTTTTGGTGGAAAATTTATCGTTTATAAGTTGAAAATTTAACTATCTGGTTAAAAATAAAATTATTCATTTAGAAAGTTGACTAGTTGGTAAAAAATGAACTTTTTTCTGTGAAAAATGGACTTTTTTGTTGGAAATTCATATTTTTGATTGTAAATTCAACTATTTTAGTAGAAAATTGAACTATTTGGTTAAAATAAAATTATTCATTTGAAGAATTAACTATTTGTTAAAAAACTAACTTTTTTCTTTAAAAATCATATTTTTGGGTTGAAAATTGAACAATTTAGTGAAAAATTAAACTATTTGATAAAAAATTGAGTTTTTTGTTGAAAATTCATATTTTTGGTTCAAAATTCCACTAATTTGGTAGAAAATAAAACTATTCAATTGTAAATTAAATCTTTTTGTTGAAAATTCATATTTTGGGTTCAAAATTCATCCTTTTGGTGGAATTAAGCTAGTAAAAAATTAGTTTTTCCGGTTTACAAGTCAACTGTTTTCCAAAAATTAAACTTTTTTTTTTGAATTTGTTGAAAATTCACCTAAGTGGGTAGAAAATTATTCTTGTTTGTTACAAAATGTATATTTTTGGTTGAAAATATTCAATTTTTTGTTGAAAATTTATCATGTATAACTTGAAAATTAAACTTTTTTTTGATAATTCATATTTTTGGTTAAAAATAAAACTATTCTTTTGAAGAATGAACTATTTGGTAAAAAATTAACATTTTTCTTTAAGAATTATATTTTCAGATTGAAAATTCAACTGTTTTGTAGCAAATTCATTTTTTTGGCTTGAAAATTCAAAATAAAACCATTCAATTAAAAATTAAAGCATTTTGTTGGAAATTTATTTTTATTTTTGTTAAACCTTTTTTTATCGAAAAATTTAATTTGTGAGTTTTTGGTTCAAAATTTATAAGTTGAAAATTCAGCAATTCGGTAGAAAATCTATATATTTTGTTGAAAATTCATCATTTTGGTTGAGTGTTTGGATTTTCCGGTTTAAAAGTCAACTGTTTTCTAAAAATTCAAATTTTTATTTTAGATTTGTTGAAAATTCAACTAAGTGAGTAGAAAATTAAAAATATTTATTTGAAGATTTAAATAATTTATTAGAGATTCGTTTTCTTTTTATTAAAAGTTTAAAACATTATTTTCTTATCTGAAAATTTAATTATTCCATTTTTGCTTGAAAATTAATCATTTATAAGTTGAAAATTCAACTATTTTAGTAGAAATTTTCGGGTTGAAAATTCAAATCTTTTGTAGAAAATTCATCTTTTTGGGCTGAAAATTCAAAAATTTAGCGGAAATTAAACTACTTTGTTGAAAATGACTTCATTTATTAAAAATTCATATTTTTGGTTGACAATTAAACTGTTTTGGTAGAAAATTAAACAATTTATTTGAAGATTTATCTATTTTCTTGGAAAGTTGTTTTTTATTGTTAAAACTTAATTCTCTTATCTGAAAATGTTATTAATCCATTTTTGGTTTGAAATGTACCGTTTATAAGTTGAAAATTCAACTTTTTTGTTGAAATTTCAATTATTTTAGTAGAAAATTTAACTATATGGTTAAAAATAAAACTATTCAATTGAAAATTTCACTATTTGGTAAAAAATTAACTCTTTTCTTTAAAAATTATATTTTCGGGTTGGAAATTCAACTGTTTTGTAGAAAATTAATCTTTTTGGCTTGAAAATTCAACAATTTAGCAGAAAATTAAACTATTTGGTTGAAAATTGATATTTCTTAATAGAAAATTAGCTTTTTGGTTGAAAATTCTTCTTCTCTGGTTCAAAGTCCACTATTTTTTGAAACATTCGACTTTTTTAGCTTGAAAAATATTTATGTTCAAAATTCGTCTACTTGGGTAGAAAATTAATCTTCTTTGATCCAAATTCATCTATTTGGTTGAGGATTCAACTATTTTGTTAAAAATTCGTTTTTTTATTGTTGAAAAGTAATTTGTTGAACAGAAAATTAAACTATTCCATTTTTGATTGAAAACTTATATTTTTAGTTGAAAATTTAACTATTTGATTAAAAATGCATGTATTTTGTTGAAAATCCGTTTCTTTTGTACAAAATTAATCTTCTTGGTTGAAAATAAACTTTTTTTTTTAATTCATATTTTTGGCAAAAAATTCAACTATTTTGATAGAAAAGTCAACTATTTGGTTAAAAATAAATCTATTTACTTGAAAATTTAACTATTTTATAGCAAATTAATTTTTTTCTTTAAAAACCATATCTTCGGGTTGAAAATTCAACTGCTTTGTAGATAGTTCGTCTTTTTGGCTTCAAAATTCAACAATTTGTTGAAAATTCGCGTATTTTGTAGGATTTCTTTTGGGTTTTTTAATAATTTTATAGTTTTTTTTTAAATTTCTTTCTAAAAATTTAATTATTTTATTTTTGGTTGAAAAGTCATCTTTTTGAGTCGAAAATTAACCTTTTTTGTTAAAAATTCAACTATTGAAATTGTATTTGTTAATTAATTAAATTAAATTCAAACTATTGATAACTATTCAACTGTTTTGTAGAAAATTTGTCATGTTGGTTTGAAAATTCAAGTATTTGGTGAAAAACTAAACTATTTGGCTGAAAATGAACTTTTTTGTTAAAAATTCATATTTTTGTCAGAAAATTAAACTATTTGGTTAAAAATAAAGCTATTAATTTGAAAATTCAACTATTTAGTAGAAAATTAACTTTTTTGTTAAAAATCTTATATTTGGGTTGGAAATTCAACTGTCTTGTAGATAATTCGTCTTTTTGTCTTGAAAATGTGATAATTTGGTTGAGAATTCACGTGTTCTGTTGAAAATTCTTTTTTTTTTGGTAAACATTAATTTTTCATCTAAAAAATTTAATTATTTAATTTTTGGTAAAAAATTCATCTTTCTGGGTCAAAATTTAACTTTTTTGTTGAAAATTCAACTGTCTTGTAGAAAATTTGTCATTTTTGTTTGAAAATTCAAGTATTTGGTGAAAAATAAAACTATTCAATTGAGAATTTAACCATTTGGTAAAAAATTAACTTTTTTCTTTGAAAATTATATTTTCGGGTTGGAAATTCAACTGTTTTGTAGAAAATGAAACTATTTGGTTGAAAATTTATATTTCTTGATTGAAATATCTTTTTAGCTTCAAAAATATTTATGTTCAAAATTCGTCTACTTGGGTAGAAAATTAATTTTCTTTGTTCCAAATTCATCTATTTGGTTGAGGATTCAACTATTTTGTTGAAAATTTTTTAGTCAAGAGAGGTGAATTTGCAATCTGAAAGGATGAATTTTCGACAAAACAGTTGAATTTTCGACCAAAAATAGTTCAATTTTCAACAAAATAATCAAACCTTGAAAAAAATACTTGAATTTTTTATCAAATAGTTTGATTTTCAACTAAGAAGATTAATTTTCTACCAAAGAACGGATTTTCAACAGAATACATGAATTTTAAAACAAATAGTTAAATTTTCAACTAAAAATATGAGTTTTCAACCAAAAATGGAATAGTTTAATTTTCCGTTCAACAAATTACTTTTCAACAATAAAAAAACGAATTTTTAACAAAGTAGTTGAATCCTCAACCAAAAAGATGAATTTTCTACAAAACAGTTGAATTTCCAACCTGAAAATATGATTTTTAAAGAAAAAGTTTATTTTTTAACAATCAGTTAAATTTCCTGCTAAATTGTTGAATTTTGAAGCCAAAAAGGTGAATTTTCTGCAAAACAGTTGAATTTTCAGCCCGAACATATCATTTTTAAAGTAAAGTGTTAATATTTTACGAAATAGTTAAATTTTCAATTGAATAGTTTTATTTTCAACCAAATAGTTAAATTGCTTACTAAAATGGTTGAATTTTCAACCAAAACTATGAATTATTATCAACAAAAAGTTGAATTTTCAACTTATAAACGATACATTTTTAATCAAAAATGGAATAATTAAATTTTCAGATAAGAAAATTAAGTTTCAACAAAAAAATGAATTTCTAACAAAATAGATAAATCTTTAAATAAATAGTTTAGTTTTCTACCAAAATAGTTGAATTGCCAACCAAGAATAAGAATTTTTAACAGAAAAAAGTCCATTTTCGACGAAATAGTTTAATTTTCTGCTAAATTGTTCACAGAAAAAACTGGGGTTTCCATTAGAACCCATTTTTGGTTCCAAAGGAGCTGCAACAAAAATGAACCCCACTTGCTGAAAAGGAACCCAAAACGATAAATGAGCTCTAAATCATGATCTCTAAATGATACCTTAGTTGGGGTACTAAAGGATCCCCATTGTAAATGAGCCTATTTCTAAAGAACCTATTTTTTGCTTTGCCCTCTTCGACATTTTGTTTAATTAATAATACAATTTTTACCTGAAAGCACACATGTAATCAAACTCTGATGGACATAACTTCATGAAGACAATGAAGGTACAAAATAGTACCGTAATTAAAATAGATATAATGACTTGATAGATGTAATTTGCAGGTTATGTAACAAGCTTGTAAACATAAAGGATTATTCATATGCAAGAAACTTTTCGACATGTCACTTTTTAAAAGTACAAATATATATTATTAGAAGTGCTGTAGGGTCGTTGCAAAAACAAAATTTCCTTTGTTTTATAATTTTAACATAAAATATAAAAATATGATAACCAATTTCACTGTAGAGAAACGAATTTTTTTAAAGTCTTAATGCGCATGCGTCGCACCAGCAGCCTCACTGCATGTTGATCGCGCGCTTATTTGAAATGATAAAATATGCAAATCAATTTTTTACAACATAATTATTATAATATTATTATTATAATTATTGTTTAATAATTTTAAAGTACAAAAAATATTATGAATTATTCAGAATGGACATTTGTGAAGAAAAGTCTTCCTTCTTTTGAATTTAAAATCAATCATTCATTTGTAAAGAGTAAAATCAAAGAATTAATTAACCTTTTACTCTAAAAGTCTATTTTGTGATCTGAAAATTAATTTCTTTGATTCTAAACTGATGATTTATCATAAAAAATTAATTTACACATTTGATAATTAAAAAAAAAAACATATACAGCGAAAAACACGATAATTGACAGAAATGGACTTGTAGATTGAACTATTTAAAAACTGTTACAGATTGAACTATTTTTAAATTTAAATATTAAAAATTGTGATATTTACAGGTGCAATAGTTCAAAATTGTATTAAATACATGCAGGAATCATCACAACAACTGGTTTTCCTTCCCAAAGCACATACATTTTCAGGGTGGCCATTCGGCGGACAATTTCAAATTCCCGGTTATTTCCCGGTTTTTCCCGGTCAAGTTTTTCAATTTTCCCGATCAACTAAAAGTAACATATTCATATTTTCCGTAAAACGCAAACATTTATTTTAATTCATGATGTTCACTCTGAACATCCTTTAACACAACAGAACAGAACGTTGCAAAATAAATGGATTTTCAAAAAATACTTGAATTTGCCACTAAAAATATCAATTTTTCACAAAAAAATGAAATAGTTCAACTTTTCAACCGAAGTGCTGAATTTTCAAATAAAATTATGAATCTTCAACTGAATAGTTGAATTTTAAACAAAATAAAAAATAAATTTTCAGCTAAAATTATGAATATTTAACTGGAACACTTGAATTTTCGTCCAAAAAGATGAATTTTTAAAGCAGAAGATTAATTTTCAAATAAAAAGAATTATTTTGTACAAAAAATACAATTTTTCAACAAAATACATGAATTTTCAACAAAATAGTCGAATTTTTTATTAAAGGAGACAAATTTTCAAACAAATAGTTGAATTTTGAACTAAAATAAGAATCATTTTAACTAAAAATGGAATAGTCACGTTTTTAGTGAAAAAAAATTAATTTTAAACCAAACATAAGAGTTTTCAATTAAAAAAATGAATATTCAACTGAAATAGTTGAATTTTCAGACAAAAAAATTAATTTTTACTAAAAAAGATAAATTGTCAACCAAAACTTAAATAATTATATTTCAAGTTAAAGAAATTAATGTTCAACCAAACAAACGAAGTGATGAATTTTCAAATAAAATTCTAAATATTCAACTGAAATAGTTGAATTTTAAACCAGACAGATGAATTTTTTTACTGCAATGATGAATCTTTAACTAGAATAATTAAATTTTGGACCAAGAAGATGAATTTCTACCAAAAGACGAATTTCCAACTGAAAAAGATAATTTTTCTATCAAAAATTGAATAAATAAATTCATAGGCAAAAAAAAAGAAAGTTAAAAAAAAAGAGATGAATTTTCAACTAAAATGATGGAATATTCAACTGGAATAATAGTTACATTTTCATTTAAAAAATAATAATTAGATATCTAAAATATTTTAAGTAATTTATTTAATAAATTACATTTTCGTATACAAAATTATAGACAATGAAATGAATAATTGGATGAAAAAACTTCACTTCATTGGCGAATTTGTTGATGAAAGCTCTCTCAGCTCGCGAAAATTGTTGCAAAACATTTATTTAATTTTTTTTCATGAACATATTGCTTAAAATGTGTTGCCTCGAAAAAAAAGTAAATAAACGTTTTCGAATAATTCCCGCGAGACGAAAGTGCTGCCATCAAATTGCTACTTTATAACCTCAAAATCCTAGTACCGATTGGTCCTATTGGGAGCGATTGAAACTTTGCAACACTGAATCTTTCCCCATCGTGCACACACGATTAAGAAACACGATTAGAAACAATTCAAATTTCTTTCTATCATTCTGAATTGTTTTCAATTAATTATTTCTAGAAGGGTAAACAGTTTGCTTTTCCCGAAAATTGTACGCATAATAAATAATAATATCGTTTGTGTTTGCTTTACCGACATATTCTGTAAATCGCGAAATTACCAACCCAACTTTGCAAGCGGTTGGTTTGTGAATGCGCCTTTATGTTGTTCTTTTCAAGTGTGCTCTAAACGAACCCTTTTGGTCTCTGCAGGTATCTATTGGAGCTCAAGTTCGAAAGGATACCAACTTTTATTTGAGCCGCAACATTAGTGAACCCCCCAGTTTTTTCTGTGTTGAATTTTTAAGCCAAAATGATGAATTTTCTACAAAAGAGTTGAATTTTCAACCCCAAATTATAATTTTCAGAGAAAAAAGTTAATTTTTTCGCAAAACAGTGAAATTTTCAATTGAATAGTTTTCTTTTTAACCGAATAAATATTTTTAATTTTCTACTCAATCAGATGAATTTTCAACAAATTTAAAATAAAAATTGGAATTTTTAGAAATTAGTTGACTTTTAAACCGAAAAAACAAAACATTCAACCAAAATAATAAATTTTCAACAAACGAGATTAATCTTCTACCCAAATAGACAAATTTTCAACAAAATATATAGATTTTCAGCCGAATTGCTGAATTTTCAATAAAAAGGATAAATTTTGAACCAAAAACTCATAGTTAAATTTTTCGATAAAAAAAAGGCTTTAACAAAAAAAAAACGAATTTCCAACAAAATCTTTTAATTTTCAATTGAATTGTTTCATTTTCTATTAAAACTGTTAAATTTGTAACAAAAAATATGAAGTTTCAACAAAAAAGTCCATTTTTCACCAAATAGTTTAATTTTTCACGATATTCTTGAACTTTCAAATCAAAAACATGTATTTTCTACAAAACAGTTTACCAAAGAGTTAATTCTTCAAATGAATAGTTTTATTTTTAACCAAAAATATGAATTATCAACAAAAAAGTTGAATGTCCAACTTATAAATGATAAATTTTCAACAAAAAACGGAATAGTTAAATTTTCAGAAAATGAATTTAGTTTTAAAAGGAAACGAATTTCCAACAAAATAGTTAAATCTCAAAATGAATGGTTTAATTTTTGACCAAATAATGTTTATTTTTCTTACGAAATAGTTTAATTTTCAACCAAAAATATACATTTTGTAACAAACAAGAATAATTTTCTACCCAATTAGGTGAATTTCCAACAAATTCAAAATAAAAAGTTGAATTTTTAGAAAACAGTTTTAATTTAATTTAATTTACAAAATTAATGTTTTAATATTAAACTAAATTAAATTTTTATTTATATTTTAATAAAATTATTTATTTCATACATTTAAAAAATATTTTTTACTTGTAAACCGGAAAAAATAATTTTTTCCCAGTTGAATTTCACCAAAATCATAAATTTTGAAGAAACAAGATTAATCTTGATTAACCCAAATAGACAAATTTTCAACAAAATACATAGATTTTCTACCGAATTGTTAAATTTTCAACTTATAAAGGATAAATTTTGAACCAAAAAAAAATAGTTACATTTTTCGATAAAAAAAGGTTTTAACCAAAAAAAAAACGAATTTCCAACAAAATCGTTTAATTTTCAATTGAATATTTACATTTTCTATAAAAATAGTTAAATTTTTAACCAAAAATATGAATTTTTAACGAAAAAGTCAATTTTTCAGCAAATAGTTTAATTTTTCTCCTAATTGTTGAATTTTCAACCCAAATATATGATTTTTGAAGAAAAAAGTTACTTTTTTAACGAATAGTTAATTCTTCAAATCAATAGTTTTATTTTAACCAAATAGTTAAATTTTCGACTGAAATAGTTGAATTTTCAATAAAAAAATATGAATTTCCAACAAAAAAGTCAATTTTTCACAGAAAAAATTTAATTTTTTACCAAATAGTCAATTCTTCAAATGAATAGGTTTATTTTTAACCAAATAGTTAAATTTTCTACTAAAATAGTGGAATCTTCAACCAGAAATATGAATTTTCAACAACAACAAAATTCCATCTTTCACCAAATAGTTTAATTTTTTACTAAATTCTTGATTTTTTTTTCGACCAAAAAAGATTAATTTTCTACAAAACAGTTGAATTTTCAACCCAAAAATATGACTTTCAAAGAAAAAAGTTCATTTTTTACCAAATAGTTATTTCTTTTAATGAATATTTTTATTTTTAACCAAATAGTTAAATTTTCTACTGAAATTTAATTTTAATTTGCAAAATTAATGTTTTAATATTAAACTAAATTAAATTTTTATTTATATTTTAATAAAATTATTTATTTCATACATTTAAAAAATATTTTTTACTTGTTACCGGAAAAACTAATTTTTTACTTTTTTTTATGATGAATTTTGAACAAACAAGATTAATCTTGATTAACTCAAATAGACAAATTTTCAACAAAATACATAGATTTTCTACCGAATTGTTAAATTTTCAACTTATAAAGGATAAATTTTGAACCAAAAAAGGAATAGTTACATTTCTAGATAAAAAAGTGTGTTTTTTTAGTTGAAAATTTAACTATTTGTTTTGAAGTTCATGTATTTTGTTGAAAATCCGTTTTTTGGTAGAAAATTAATCTTCTTGGTTGAAAATCCAACTATTTGATAAAAAATTCGAATATTTTGTTCAAGGTTTAATTATTTTGTTGAAAATGCAACTATTAATTTATCGACACGGATGTAAATTTTATTTTTTCATCAGACAAGTGTCACGTGTTACAAAACTTTTGCGACCCCCTCCGATGTGAAAATTTGTAATGTTAGGCCAGGCCCCCCCCCCCCCCTTCAAAGCGTCACGTAATATGTGGATTATAGTCCAGTTTGAAATAAAAAAGATTTGATGGCTCTTTGTTTATTATTTGATGATTACTATACACTTTAGAGTTGCTACTAGGCCGTCTAGGACTCAGTCCTATGCTACTAGATTTCAGTGCCCAGTATCGGGTACTAATAAACAATAAGCAA
>CAKNYM010052251.1:323824-368235 GCA_932195095.1 Andricus curvator
CCTATGCTACTAGATTTCAGTGCCAAGTATCGAGTACCAATAAACAATAAGCAAGATGTGATATTTTTGCTTGAAATAATAAATTTAGAAGTTTGAAAAAATCATAAATACCAGGTTCAATATTATCCCAATGAATGGTGACATAACTGTCACGATTAGCAGCACTGTGTTGATGATAAAATCCTATGGCATGCATAAATTCGTGAACAGCAACTCCGTGTCGAACGCAATTTGGTGTCTGCAAATTAAGGACTTGTCCTTGGCGCTGGCGCCCTACTGAGGACCAACATCCCGAATCTGAGCCTTGGACCGTAACGTAATCCTGGTCGCTCTCCTTGTACGGCCGGAAACGGAGACATGTCTTATTGTGATACTCCTTAATGGCTCCCATTATCACAGCAATTTCCGCTTTATCTGAAATTCAAAATTTTAAGTAGACTGTGATTAATCCCAATTTTATCCACGTTACGAGCAGATTACTCTGCCAAACTGCTGCCGCCGAGCCTGGTCAGCGGGAGTCCTTTACACCTACTGAGGACTAAAATGCGGAATATAGCATTTTTTAATATAGCATATTGCAATTTACAAATATAATATTCGAAATCTGCGAATTAAAACGATTTCAACGATATGTTATTAGACTTGAAAGGTTGAAAATTAAGTATTTTTTAATTATAATTATTTTAATTATTATTGAGGCGGAATTGACCATCACCCGTTGTGGGCAGATGGCAATTCCGTCTCAGTTACCCACGTACGGTTCCCCCACTACGCTGCTTCGCCTCCCTCTGCCGAACTGCTGCCGCCGAGCCTGGTCAGCGGGAATCCTTTATACATAATGAGGACTCTAATGTAAAATATAACATTTTTTAAATTTAGCACTTGGTAATTTACAAATATAAGATTCGAAATCTGCGAATTATAACGATTCTAACGATATCCTATTTGACTTAAAAAGATAATAATTAAAGAATAAATGGAGCGAGAATACTTAGCTTTTGCAATAAACAAAATTCATGATATTTGTTTAAGAGTTTTCAAATTGGGCTAAGAATGAGACTATTCATACTTCTTTAATTTCTAACTTTTCGAGTTGAATAAAATATCGTTGGAATCGTTATAATTCACAGATTTGGAATATTATATTTGTAATATACCAAGTGCCAAATTGAAAAAAAAAATGTTAAATTTCGCATGTTAGTTCTCTTCAGGTACAAAGTACTCCCGCTGACCAGGCTCGGCCGCAGCAGTTCGACTGCGTGAGGGGAAGCCGCATAGTGGGGGAACCGTACGCAGGTAGCTGGGGCGGAATTGACCATCACCCGTTGTGGGCAGATGACAATTCCGTCCCAGCTACCCACGTACGGTCCCCCCACTACGCTGCTTCGCCTCACTCTGCCGAACGGCTGCCGCCGAGCCTGGTCAGCGGGAATCCTTTATACCCAATGAGGACTGTAATGCGAAATATAACATTTTTTCAATTTAGCACTTGGTAATTTACAAATATAAGATTCGAAATCTTCGAATTATAACGATTCTAGCGATATGTTATTTGAATTAAGAAGTTGAAAATTTAAAAATAAATGGAGCGAGAATACTAGGAGCTTTTGCAATAAACAAAATTCATGATATTTGTTAATGAGTTTTCAAATTGGGCTAAGAATGAGACTATTCATACTGCTTTAATTTTTAACTTTTCAAGTTAAATAACATATCGTTGGAATCGTTATAATTCACAGATTTGGAATATTATATTTTTAATATACCAAGTGTTAAATTGAAAAAAAATGTTAAATTTCGCATCTTAGTTCCCTTCAGGTACAAAGTACTCCCGCTGACCAGGCTCGGCGGCAGCAATTCGGCTGGGTGAGGGGAAGCCGCGTAGTGGGGGGACCGTATGCAGGTAGCTGGGGCGAAATTGACTATCGCCGGTTATTACTCAACTTTTTTTCAATTTTTTAAATAATTATGCATTTGAAATCGTTTCCTTGTTATTTAATCGCATAAATAAATATCAAAAGTGGGTGCCTTTTTTTGTTTATACCACTTTTATTGAGTAGAAAGAGATTTAATTTTGAATATTCTTTTTCTGAATAGGAAGAGGCCATCTTTTCTTTTAAGCATTTTTATTGAGTTAGAGGGGAGCTTTTTCAATCTTTTTTCTGAATTGGAAAAAGCTAATTTTTAATATTTGTGTTGATTTTGAAAAAAAGAAATTTTTTTTTCTGAATTTGAAGAGGGACATTTTAAATTTCTTCATTTGTATTGATTTGGAAGGGAGCAAATTTTGGTTTACATTTTTTTTCTGAATTGAAAGAAACACTTTTTTGTTTTTATCATTTTTATTAAGTTATTCAAGGAATCTGTATTATCATTAGGGAATAACAGAAAATATTTAACGTCTTTTCAGGCTAGATCGAGCTGTGAAAGAAAAATTATTTGTAAATAATTTTTTTCTGAAAAAAGATCTTCTCCTTTCGCTCCGCTGGGAATCAAAGCACAGAACTACTGATTTCCGGTCAGGTGCTTTCCCATTAGGCTACTAGAGAGAGCGAGAGAAGAAACTTTTTCCAGAAATACACGCATTATTTTGCTAGATGGTACAAATCAAAATTTTCAAGGAATCTGTATTATCATTAGAGAATAACAGAAAATATTTAACGTCTTTTCAGACTAGATCGAGCTGTGAAAGAAAAATTATTTTTAAATAATGTTTTTCTGAAAAAAGATCTTCTCCTTTCGCTCCGCTGGGAATCGAACCACAGAACTACTGATTTCCGGTCAGGTGCTTTCCCAGCGGAGCGAAAGGAGAAGATCTTTTTTCAGAAAAGAATGGTTTAAAAATAATTGTTCCTTCACAGCTCGATCTAGTCTGAAAAGACGTTAAATATTTTCTGTTATTCTCTAATGATAATACAGATCCCTTAAAAAATTTGATTTGTACCATCTAGCAAAATAATGCGTGTATTTCTGAAAAAAGTTTCTTCTCTCGATCTCTCTAGTAGCTTAATGGAAAAGCACCTGATAGGAAATCAGTAGTTCTGTGGTTCGATTCCCAGCGAAGCGAAAGGAGATCTTTTTTCAGAAAAAATTATTTATTAAGTTAGAAGGAATTAGATTTTGGTGATTTTTTTTCTGAATGAGAAGAGGCCAATTTTTCTTTTCAGAATTTTTAGTGAGTTTAAGGGGGGCAAATTTTCTATTTTCAACATTTTTATTGAAATTTTAGTTTTTAATTTTTGTTGAATTGGCGGATGGACATTTTATATTTATTTGTTTTTCAAATTTTTCGAAAGTTAGAAAACAGGAAATTATTGTTTTCAATATTTTCTGAATTGAAAGATTTTTATGAATTGGAAGAGTTATTTTTTTGTTTTTATCATTTTTAATAAGTTGAAAGGGATTCAATTTTGGTTGTGTATTTTTTTCTGAATTGGCAGAGACCATTTTTTCGTTTTAATATTTTTATTGAGTTAAATGGAGGCATTTTTTATTTTAAATCTTTTTTCTGAATTGGAAGAGGGTAATTTTTAATATTTGTATTGAGTTCGAAGGAACAAAATTTTGGTTATTTTTTTTTTTCTGAATTAAAAGAGGGACATTTTTAATTTCATCATTTGTATTGACGTGGAAGGGAGCAAATTTTGTTTTCCATTTTTTCCTGATTTTGAAGAACTTTTTTTCTTATTTTTATTGTGTTGGAAAGAATTAAATTTTGGTTATTTATTTTTTTCTGAATAGGAAGAGGCCTTTTTTTCGTTTTAACATTTTTATTGATTTGAACGGGGAACTTTTTATTTTTGATCTTTTTTCTGAATTGGAAGACGGTAATTTTTTATTTATTGTTAAATTTAGTTTCTTTTGACGTATATTTCATTTTGATCGTTTTCTTTGGAAGGAAATTTTTAAAGATTCAATGTGCTAAATTTAAACTTTGAACATTAAAATTTTTATTCTTCCACTGAAAATTATTTTATTTTGTAAATGAATTTTGATATAAAAATAAAAATCGAACAATTAATAATTTGAAACGACTTAAAATAAAAATAATTCAACTTAAAAGGACTTATGTATGTATAAAAAAACGTTGAAATTCCAGAATTATTATTTAAAAAAAAAAGAAATTTTAGTATTAAATTTTTTTTGCGATTAGGAGAGGAACTTTTTTGTTTTCGAGATTTTTATTGAGCTGATGGTGGACAAATTTCGTATTTTTAATCATTTTGAAACGAGGAATTGTTTTTTTAGGTGGTTTAGGGACATTTTATATTTTTAAGATTTTAATCGAGTTGAAAAGCAGGAAATTTTGGTTTTCAATATTTTATGAATTGGAAGAAGGATAACTTTTATTTTCAAAATTTTCAATTGATTTTTAAGGGAGAAAATTTTGTTTGTCAATTTCTTTTCTGAATGGGAAGAGGCCATCTTTTTTTTTAAAGCATTTTTATTGCGTTAAAGGGGAGCTTTTTATTTTCAATCTTTTTTCTGAATTGAAAGAAGCTAATTTTTAATATTTGCGTTGATTTTGAAAAAACGAAATTTTGGTTATTTTTTGCCGAATTGGAGGAGGGACATTTTAGATTTCATCATTTGTATTGATTTGGAAGGGAGAAAATTTTGGTTTACATTTTTTTCCTGAATTGAAAAAAAACACTTTTTTGTTTTTATCATTTTTATTAAGTTAGAAGGTATTATATTTTGGTCATTTTTTTTTCGCAAATTTAGTATTTTTAACATTTTTATTGAAATTTTAGTTTTTAATTTTTGTTGAATTGGCGAATCGACATTTTATATTTTAAAGACTTTTATCGAATTAGAGAGAAAGAAATTTTGGTTTTCAATCTTTTATGATTTGCAAGCATTTTTTCAATTGGATGAGAAGCATTCATTTGTTTTTAAAATTTTTAGAAAGTTAGAAAACAGGAAATTTTTGTTTTCAATATTTTCTGAATAAATTAATAGAATTTTTTGATTTGGAAGAGACATTTGTTGGTTTTTATCATTTTGAATAAGTTGAAAGGGATTCAATTTTGGTTGTTTATTTATTTCTGAATTGGAAGAGACCATTTTTTATTTTTAACATTTTTATTGAGTTAAATGGAGGCAATTTTTACTTTTAAATCTTTTTTCTGAATTGGAAGAGGGTAATTTTTAATATTAGAATTGAGTTCGAAGGAAGGAAATTTTGGTTTTCAATTTTTTCTGAATAGGAAAAACCACTTTTTTAACATTTTATTGAATTGAAGGGTGGAACTTTTTATTTTAATGTTTTTTTTTCTAAATTGGAAGAATATAATTTTTAATATTTCTATTGATTTGGAAGGATCGAAATTTTGGTTATTTTTTTTTCTGAATTAAAAGAGGGACCTTTTAAATGTCATCATTTGTATTGATGTGGAAGGGAGAAAATTTCGGTTTCCATTTTTTTCTGATTTGGAAGAAGACCTTTTTTTATTTTTATTTTATTTTTACCTTTTTTTTCTTTTTAACATTTTTATTGATTTGGAATGGGATCTTTTTATTTTTGATCTTTTTTTCTGAATTGGAAGACCTTCATTTTTTATTTTGATCGTTTTTATCGGAAGGAAATTGTTGAAGATTCAATGTGCTAAATTTAAACTTTGAACATTAAAATTTTTATTCTTCCACTAAAAATTATTTTATTTCGTAAATGAATTTGGATGTAAAAATAAAAATTGAACAATTAATGATTTGAAACGACTTAAAATAAAAATAATTCAACTTAAGAGGACTTATGCATATATAAAAAACGTTGAAATTTCAGAATTATAATTAGAAAAAAAAAAAGAAAAGAAATTTTGGTATTAAATTTTTTTCACGATCCAAAAGCAGGAAATTTTGGTTTCCAATATTTTATGAATTGGAAGAAGAATAATTTTTTATTTTCAAAAATTTCAATTGATTTGAAAGGGAGAAAATTTTGTTTGTCAATCTTTTTTCTGAATTGGAAGAAGCTAATTTTTAATATTTGTGTTGATTTTTAAAAAACGATATTTCGTTTATTTATTTTTTTTTTAATTTTGAAGAGGGACATTTTAAATTTAATCATTTGTATTGATTTGGAAGGGAGAAAATTTTGGTTTACATTTTTTTTTTTAATTGAAAGAAGCCCTTTTTGGTTTTTTATCATTTTTATTAAATTAGAAGGAATTCTATTTTTGTGATTTATTTTTTTCTAATTGAGAAGAGGCCAATTTTTCTTTTCAGAATTTTTAGTGAGTTTAAGGGGGGCAAATTTTCTATTTTCAACATTTTTATTGAAATTTTAGTTTTTAATTTTCGCTGAATAGGCGGATGGACATTTTATATTTTGAAGACTTTTATTGAATTAGAGAGAAAGAAATTTTGGTTTTCAATGTTTTATGATTTGCAAGCATTTTTTCAATTGCATGAGAAGCATTTATTAGTTTTTTAAAATTTTTAGAAATTTAGAAAACAGGAAATTTTGGTTTTCAATATTTTCTGAATTAAAAGAATTTTTTGATTTGGAAGAGACATTTTTTTGTTTTTATCATTTTTAATAAGTTGAAAGGGATTCAATTTTGGTTGTTAATTTTTTTCTGAATTGGAAGAGACCATTTTTTCTTTTTAACATTTTTATTGAGTTAAATGGAGGCATTTTTTATTTTAAATCTTTTTTCTGAATTGGAAGAGGGTAATTTTTATTGAGTTGGAAGAGAGGTTGGAAGGGATGAAATTAAAAAAAAAAATTTTTGAATTGGTGAAGGGATTTTTGTATTGAGTTCGAAGGAAGGAAGTTTTGGTTTTCAATTTATTCTGAATAGAAAAAAGCAATTTTTTAAATCATTTTATTGAATTGAAGGGCGGAACGTTTTATTTTAATGTTTTTTTCTAAATTGGAAGAAGCTAATTTTTAATATTTCTATTGATTTGAAAGGAACGAAATTTTGGTTATTTTTTTTCTGAATTAAAAGAGGGACATTTTTAATTTCATCATTTGTATTGATGTGGAAGGGCGAAAATTTCGGTTTTCATTTTTTTCTGATTTGGAAGAACCTTTTTTTTATTTTTATTGAGTTGGGAAGAATTGAATTTCAGTTATTTATTTTTTTCTGAATAGGAAGAGGCCTTTTTTTTCTTTTTAACATTTTTATTGATTTGAAGGGGGAACTTTTTATTCTTGATCTTTTTTCTGAATTACAAGACGGTAATTTTTTATTTTGATCGTTTTCATTGGAAGGAAATTGTTAAAGATTCAATGTGCTAAATTTAAACTTTGAACATTAAAATTTTTATTCTTCCACTAAAAATTATTTTATTTTGTAAATGAATTTGGATGTAAAAATCAAAATTGAACAATTAATAATTTGAAACGACTTAAAATAAAAATAATTCAACTCAAAAGGACTAATGTATGTATAAAAAAGGTTAAATTTCAGAATTATTATTTAAAAAGAAAAGAAATTTGGTATTAAATTGTTTTCGCGATTTTCGCAGGAAATTTTGGTTTTCAATATTTTATGAATTGGAAGAAGGATAATTTTTTATTTTCAAAACTTTCAATTGATTTGAAAGGGAGAAAATTTGGTTTTTCAATTTTTTTTCTAAATAGGAAGAGGCCCTTTTTTGTTTGAAACATTTTTATTGAGTTTAAGGGAAGAATTTTTCATTTAAAATTTTTTTATGAATTGAAAGAGGTAAATTTGTTATTTTTATGAATAAATAATATAAATTAAATGAATAATTTTTTTTTAAATACCAAAATCTTCTTCTTTGATAAAGTAAGGCACGACTCCATCAGTCCATCTTAAATTATCGTTTAGAAGTCCATTTTTATTTGCAAGTCCAGGAGCTGGCAACCTTATATCACCCTCGTAGAGTCCACTCAATTCCCAAATGTTCTGTTTGTCTTCAGGTTTCCAGGCTTTTAATCGCTTTGCTGAAAAGTTTATATATTTTTTCTAAAAATTCAAAAAATGTTATAGATTTTGGAAAATATAAAAAATAATATTCGAGACTTCACAGCTAAATTCTGTAAAAAAATTACCCGAAAAATATTAATTCGCAAATCAAAAAGACGAATTTTAATCGCATGAATAAATATTTAAAAAAAATTATTTTTAATCAAACAGTTACATTTGCAACAACACAGTTGAACTTTCGATAAGCAAAGACGGATTTTTCACGAGAAAGTTGAATTTTAACCAAATAGTTAATTTTTCAACTTACAATGATCAATAAATCATGTTCAATCCAAAAATACGAATTTTCAACAAAAGAGTTGAATTTTCAATCTAGAAAGATTTTTTTAGTAAAGAAAGAAAAAAAATTATGCAAATTGTTGAATTTTCAAGCCAAAGAGACTAATTTTCTACAAAACAGTTAAATTTTCCAGAAAAAAATATTACTTTTAAACAAACAGTTGAATTTGCAAGGCAAAAAGCCGAATTTTTCAAAAAAACAATTTAATTTTCAATAAAAAAATTCATTTTCAACTACATAGTAGAATTTTTTACAAAGTAGTTGAAATTTCAACAGAAGAAGATGAATTTTCGACCAAGGAGACTAATTTTATACTAAAAAGTCAAATTTTTAACAAAAAAGTTATATGTTGAACAAAAAAGTTAATTTTGAACAAAAGAGTTTAATTTTTGACAAAAAAAAAGAACTTTTTATAAAGTAGTTCAACTTAAAATCAAGTGGTTGAATTTTCAAAATAATCAAATTTTGAACTAAAAGTGGTGAATTCAAAATCAAAAATATAATAGTAGAGTTTTCAAACAAAAAAAATTACTTTTCAATCACAATTTTTGAATTTTCTATCAAAAAATTAATTTTCAATCCCAAAGGATGAATTTTCTATAGATAAGACGAATTTTCCACTAAAAAATTGAATTGTTTACGAAACAGTTAAATTTTCAAAAAAAAAAAAATAATTTTTAACAAAATAGTGGAATTTTCTCCCACAATACTTGTATTTTCAATATAAAAATATGAATTTTCAACCAGGAGATTAATGTCCGACCAAAAATATGACTTTTTCCAAAAAATGAATTTTAAATACTAAATGACGAATTTTCTGCATAATAGTTAAATTTTCAACCCAAAAATATGAATCTTCAACAAAAAAGTCAAATTTTTAACCAAAAAAATTAATTTTTTACAAAGTAGATGAACTTTTAACCAAAAAAGATTAATTTTTAAGAATATAGTTGAATTTCTAACAAAATAATTAAATTTTCAACTGAAAGAGATATAGTCAGGACTAAAAATATAATAGTAGAATTTTCTATTAAAAAGAATTTTCTTTCAGTCAAAAAACATGAATTTTGTATCAAAAAATTAATTTTAAAGCCCAAAGACGAATTTTCTATATAAAAAATTAATTTTCTACAAAATATTTGAATTTTTGACAAAAAAGTTGATTTTCAACAAAATAATAGAATTTTTTAACAAAATAATTGAATTTTTATCATAAAAAGTTGAATTTTCAACCAAGGAGATTAATTTTCGACCAAAAAGATGACTTTTGAAAAAAATAATTTTTCAATCCTAAAAGAAAAATTTTCTTTTCAAAAAAACGAATTTTCTACAGAAAAGTTTAATTTTCAAACCGAAAATATGAATTTTTAACAAAATAGTGGAACCTTCTACCATAATAACTGAATTTTCAACCAAGGAGATTAACTTTCTATCGAAAAAGACAAATTTTCAATAAAATTTAGAATTTTCTCCCAAAAAAATAAAAAAAACGAATTTTTAACAAAATCGTTTAATTTTCAACAAAATAGATTAATTTTGAAACACACGGATGAATTTTCTACCGAAAGAATGAAGTTTTAACAAAGAAGTTCAGCTTGAACAAAAAATTTAACATTTTATAAAAAAAATGAATTTTTTACAAAGTAGTTCAACTTTCAACCAAGTATTTGAAATTTTAAACAAAAAAGATTACCTTTTTTTTAAAAAAAGGCGAGTCTTAACAAAAAGTTGAATTTTCAATAAAATAATCAAATTTTCAACTAAAAGAGATGAATTCAGAATCAAAAATACATTATAATAGTAGCCTTTTCCATTAAAAAAAATTAACTTCCTGTCAAAAAACATGAAACATGACTTTTTTACCAAAAAATAAATTTTTCACATAATAGTTGAATTTTCAACCCGAAAATATGAATTTTTGATAAAGAAGATAATTTTTCAACCAAGAAGTTTAGTTTTAAACCAAAAAACGAATTTTCTACTAAATGCATAACTTTTTCATTAAAAAGGATCAATTTGAAACCAAAAATGGAATAGTAACATTTTCAGTTAAAAAAATTAATTTTCAGCTCTCGATACAGTTGAATTCAATTAAATTAAATTCGCCAAAAAGGCAAATTTTCTACAAAACAGTTGAATTTTCAACCCGTAAATATGAATTTTCAACAAAAAATGAATCTTAAGCAAAATAGTTGAATTTTCGTCCAAAGAGATGAATCTTCATCCAAAAAAAAGTAGTTCAACTTTCAACCAAAAAGATGACTATTCTACCTAAAAAAAAATTTCAATCCCAAAGGACGAATTTTCTATCCAAGAAGACGAATATTCAACAAAGCGTTTGAATTTTTGCCCAAAAAAATGAGGTTTTAACGAATTTTCAAAAAAATAGTACAATTTTCGAAAAAAAAAAATAAATTCTGAAAGATAAATATAATATCTTTTCAGTCAGAAAAACTTTGAAACAAAAGTAGATGTATTTTTTTATTTATAATTTTTTTTATATTTCATCAACGAGGAAATTAAAAAAAGGTAAAAAAGGGGAATAGGGGAAAGACTGTAAAGTAGGGTGGTCCAAAAAATTTTTTTTCGAATTTTTATGGGGACACCCCCCAAATTTGTTCGAATCTACCCAAAAATAAATCCATTTTTTTTTCTTTTGAAAAAAATGATATTTAGGGGTGGCGCAAGCCCCATGAAGTTTAACATGTATTTCCCATAAGAAAAAAAGACGTTTTTGTAAATCTCATTCAGAATCCTCAATATTATCTCAATCGAGTTGAAACTCAACATTTCTCTTCACAATTAGCCATAGAATACGAATAAAATATCATTTTTCAAATATCACCCCCATAAGTCTGTTTTATAGGGTCCCAAAGAAACCCCATAAGTGAAAAAATGGGTTTTGCGAGTTTTTGGCGCTAATTATCATTTTTTTGCGGTTTTTTTAATTCGAATTGTTTCTAATACATGAAATATGACTTTATTCTGAAAATTAGATAATTTAATGAATTGTTTAAACAATTTATTATTGTTTTTAGCAATTTTCTCATAGAATGCAGTTAGAAAGACGCGGTTTTTTCACAAATTTTTCATTTGTTGTCTAATTTTCAATTAGAGGGAAGTGATAGTTCATCAGTGTCAACAATAGTGATTGTTTAAACAATTCATCATAATTATTAATAATATTATATTTGAATAATGCTAGAAAGATGCGGATTTTTTTAAATTTCTGGCTTTTTGTCCAATTTTCATCTGCAGTGAAGTAATAATAAATTACAGTTAACAAAATAATTGTTTAAACAATTTATTATAATTATTAATAATATTATATTTGAATAATGCTGAAAAGATGCGATTTTTTTTTAATTTCTGGTTTTCAACTGTTTGTTTATTTTTTACTAGGCGTGACTTGATAATTAATTAGATTTAGCAAAAATAATTGTTTAAACAAATTATTATGGTTTATGACTATCTTCATCTATATCGATTGCGCCTGATAGTTGCGGTTTTTGGCAATTTTTACCTTTCTGTCCTTTTTTCACTTAGTGAGGTAATAATTAATTAAATTTAACAGAAAAGTCGTTTAAACAATTATTTTTGCTAAATCTAATAAATTATCAAGTCACGCCTAATGAAAAATAAACAAACAGTTGAAAATTTCAGAAAAAACCGCAACATCCTACCGATTAAGCAAAGAGAATATTATCAACAATGATAATAAATTGTTTAAACAATTATTTTGTTAACTTGAATTCATTATTACTTCACTCCAAATGAAAATTAAACAAAAAGCTAGAAATTTTAGAAAAACGCATCTTTCTAGCATTATTCAATTATAATATTATTAATAAGTATAATAAATTGTTTAAACAATTATTTTGTTAACTTGAATTCATTATTACTTCACTCCGAATGAAAAGTGAACAAAAACCCAGAAATTTAAAAAAACGCATCTTTTCAGCATTATTCAAATATAATATTATTAATAATCATAATAAATTGTTTAAACAATTATTTTGTTAACTTGAATTTATTATTACTTCACTCCAAATGAAAATTAAACAAAAAGCTAGAAATTTTAGAAAAACGCATCTTTCTAGCATTACTCAATTATAATATTATTAATAAGTATAATAAATTGTTTAAACAATTATTTTGTTAACTTGAATTCATTATTACTTCACTCCGAATGAAAAGTGAACAAAAACCTAGAAATTAAAAAAAACGCATCTTTTCAGCATTATTCAATTATAATATTATTAATAAGTATAATAAATTGTTTAAACAATTATTTTGTTAACTTGAATTAATTATTACTTCACTCCGAATGAAAAGTGAACAAAAACCTAGACATTTAAAAAAAACCGCATCTTTTCAGCACTATTCAAATATAATATTATTAATAATCATAATAAATTGTTTAAACAATTATTTTGTTAACTTGAATTTATTATTACTTCACTACAGATGAAAATTGGACAAAAAGCCAGAAATTAAAAAAAAAACCGCATCTTTCTAGCATTATTCAAATATGATATTATTAATAATTATGATGTATTGTTTAAACAATCACTATTGTTAACATTGATGAACTATCACTCCCCTATAATTGAAAATTGGTCAGCAAATGGAAAATTTGTGAAAAAACCGCGTCTTTCTAACTCCATTCTATGAGAAAATTGCTAAAAACAATAATAAATTGTTTAAACAATTCATGAAAATATCTAATTTTCAGTATACAGTAATATTTTATGTATTAAAAACAATTCCCATTAAAAAAAACAGCAAAAAAATCATAATTAGCGCCAAAAACTCGCAAAACTCATTTTTTCACTTATGGGGTTTCTTTGGGACCCTATAAAATAGACTTATGGTGTTGGTTTTTGAAGAGTGATATTTTATTCGTATTCTATGGCTAATTGTGAAGAGAAATGTTGAGTTTCAACTCGATTGGGATAATATTGAGGATTCTGAATAAGATTTACAAAAACGTCTTTTTTTCTTATGGGAAATACATGTTAAACTTCATGGGGCTTGCGCCACCCCTAAATATCATTTTTTTTCAAAACAAAAAAATTGGATTTATTTTGGGGTGGATTCGAACAAATTTGGGGGGTGTCCCGATAAAAATTCAAAAAAAAAAAAATTTCCAACGCATTTTTGGACCAACCTACTGTAAAGTCTGTTAAAAAAATAATAATGATAATTTAAAAAATTAAAGAAAAAAAAATGAAGAAAAAAAAATTAAATTTAAAAACCAGAAGATAACTTATAATTAGGAATTACCAATTGTTTCCCTATCATATCCTTTCTCAAGAAGGACTTCAGACTTTGGACCAGGTGGTATCGGTTTTCCATGTTTTGCAGGATATCCAGCACAAATTCCCAAAAAAATTGCAAAAAGAATCACTCGCAAGCGGAACATTTTTCACGCACCTGGGACAAGAAATATTAATTCTTTGTACAGAAAATAACAGTAACGGTCCCTATATATACGGCGACTATTTATTTAGGACAATGCATAATTGCATGTTTCACACCAGGAATTGTTAACAGATAGCCATGCAAAAAGGGGGTTATCTACCCACTCTAATATATTCCTATCTAAGGCAGGAAATGCTTTGAGGTCATCTTTGCAAACGTTTTTCTTTACTTGCCAAAATTTATTTTACATTTAATTATCAAAATACTAATTTATGTATATTTTTAAGATAAAAGTGGGGTCACTGTTTCCTTAACTTTTGTGTGCACACCAAAATAGCCGGCACTGCTGGAAGTAAGAAGATAGAGATATCTTTTTGAATAATTTTGAATCTTCATGATAGAAAGGGATAGAGAAAATGTTTCCCATTCTTTTTGTCAATCTGAATTCTCTTCTATCCTTTTCAATCCTCTCTTCTTTATCTCATCCCATCCTTCATATATTCATGTCAATCTTTTTCTTTCTCTGTTCATCTAAATTCCCGTCTATCTTTTTCAATCTCTGCTTCTCTATCCCATCCTATACTACAACTATCAACGTTTATCCTTTTCTATCTCTTTGTCAATTTAAATGTACGTATATTTATTTTCAATCCTCTCTTCTCTATCTCATCCCATGCTTTACCTATTCATGTCAATCTTTTTCTTGCTCATTAATCTCAATTCCTGTCTATTTTTTTCAATCTCCTTTTCTCTATCTCATCCTATACTACATCTATCAACGTCTATCTTTTTATATCTCTTTGTGAATCTTAATTCACCTCTATTTTTTCAATCTTCTCTTCTCTGTCTCATCCAATCCTTTATCTAATCACGTCTATCTTTTCCTGTCACTTTGTGAATCTAAATTTAAATCTACCTTTTTCAATCCTCTCTTCTCTATTTCATCCCATCCTTTATCTATTCATGTCAATCTTATTCTTTCTCTGTAAATCTTAACTCCCGTCTATCTTTTTCAATCTCCGCTTCTCTCTCCCATCCTGTACCACATCTATCAACGTCTATTTTTCTATATCTCTTTGGCAATCTAAATGTACATCTATTTTTTTCAATCCTGTCTTCTCTATATCATCCCATTTTTTATCTATTTCTGTCAATTTTTTCTTTCTTTTTAAATCTGAATTCCCGTCTATCTTTCCAATCTCCTCTTCTCTGTCTCATCCTCTACTATATTTATTAAGGTCTATCTTTTTCTATCTCTTTGTCAATCTGAATTTACGTCTATCTTTATCAATCTCCTCTTTTCTACCTCATCCTATAATACATCTGCCAACGTCTATCTTTTTCTATTTCTTTGTCAATATAACTGTACGTCTCTTTTTTCAATCCACTCTCCTCGATATCATCCCATTCTTTATCCATTTATGTCAATTTTTTCATTCTCTGTTGATCTAAATTCCCGTACATCTTTTTCAGTATCCTCTTCTCTACCTCATCCTATACTACATCTATCAACGTCTATAATTTACTATCTCTTTGTAAATCTAAATTCCAATCTATATTTTTCAATCTCCATTTCTCCATATTAACCTATACTAAATCTATCTACGTCTATAGTTCTCTATCTCTTTGTCAATCTAAATGTTCGTCTATATTTTTCAATCTGCTCTTCTCTATCTCATCCCATCCTTTATCTATCCATGTCAATCTTGTTTTTTATCTGTTAATCTGCATTCTGGTCTATCTTTCTCAATCTCCTTGTCTCCATATTAACCTATACTGAATCTATCAACGTCCATCATTTTCTATCTCTTTGTCAATTTAAATGTACGTCTATTTATTTCCAATCCTCTCTTCTCTATCTCATCCCATCCTTTACCTATTCATGTCAATCTTTTTCTTGCTCATTAATCTCAATTCCTCTCTATCTTTTTCAATCCTCTCTTCTCTATTCCATCCCATCCTTTATATATTCATGTCAATCTTTTTCTTTCTCTGTTCATCCAAATTCCCGTCTATCTTTTTTAATCTCTGCTTCTCTATCCCATCCTGTACTACATCTATCAACGTCCATATTTTACTATCCCTTTGTTAATCTAAATTCCCATTTATATTTTTTAATCTCCTCTCCTCTATCTCATCCTATACTGCTTTTATGAACGTCTATCTTTTTATAAATCTTTGTCAATCTAAATGTACGTCTATCTTTTTCAATCCTCTCTTCACTACCTCATCCCATTCTTTATCTATTGATGTCAATCTTTTTCTTTCTCTGTTAATCTGAATTCTTTTCTATATTTTTCAATTTCCTCTTCTATCTCTCATGTAGTGTAGCACTACTACATCTATCAACGTCTTTCTTTTTCTATCTTTTTGGTAATCTAAATTTACGTCTACCTTTTTCAAGCTTCTCTTATCCATCTTATCCTGTACTACATCTATCAACTTCTATTTTTTTCTATCTCTTTGTTAATCTAAATGGACGTCTATTTTTTCGATTCTCTCTTCTCTATCTCATCCCATTCTTTATCTATTAATGACAATTTTTTTCTTTTTCTGTAAATCTTAATTCCCGTCTATATTTTCAATCTGCTCTTCTCTTTCTGATCCTCTACTACATTTATTAACGTCTATCTTTTTCTATCTCTTTGTCAATCTGAATTTACGTATATCTTTTTGAATCTCCTCTTTTCTACCCCATCCTATAATACATCTGCCAACGTCTATCTTTTTCTATTTCTTTCTCAATCTAACTGTACGTCTATTTTTTTCAATCCTCTCTCCTCTATATCGTCCCATTCTTTATCCATTTATGTCAATTTTTTCTTTCTCTGTTGATCTAAATTCCCCTCCATCTTTTTCAGTCTCATCTTCTCTACCGCATCCTATCCTACATCTATCAAAGCCTATCTTTTTATATCTCTTCATCCATCTAAATGTAAGTCTATCTTTTTCCATCCTCTCTTCTTTATCTCATCCTTTCATCTATTCAGGTCAGTCTTTTCCTTTTCCTATAAATCTAAATTCCCGTCTATCCCTATACTATATTTATCAACGTCTATTTTTTCTATCTCTTTGATAATGTAAATTCACTTCTATCTTTTTTCAATCTTCTCTACCCTACCTCAACCTGTACTACATGTATAAATGTCTGCCTTTTTATATCTTGCTGTCAATCTGAATGAACTTCTATCTTTTTCAATCCTTTCTTCTATATCTCATTCCATTCTTCACCTATTCATGCCAATCTATTTCTTTCTCTGTTAATCTAAATTCCGGTCCACTTTTTTCAATCTCCTCTCCTCCAGCTGATCCTATACTACAACTATCAACGTCTATCTTTTTCTATCCCTTTGCCAATCTAAATGTTCGTCTATCTTTTTCAATCCTCTCTTCTCTATCTCATCCCATTCTTTATCTGTTCATGACAATCTTTGACTTTTTCTGTTAATTTAACTTCCCGTCTACGTTTTCCAATCTCCTCTTCTCTATCTCATCCTATACTGCATCTATCAACGTCTATTTTTTCTGTCTCTTTGTCAATCTACATTTACATCTATCTTTTTTATTCCTTTCTTCTCTATCTCATCCAATCCGTTACCTATTCATGTCAATCGTTTTCTTTCTCTGTTAATCTAAATTTCCGTCTGTCATTTTCAATCTCCTCTTCTTTATCTAACCCTATAGTACGTTTATCAACGTCTATCTTTTTCTATCTGTTTGTCAATCTAAATGTACTTCAATCTTTTTCAATCCTCTCTTCTATATCTCATCCCATTCCTTATCTATTCATACCAATCTTTTTTTTCTCTGTTAATCCAAATTCCTGTCCATTTTTTTCAATCTCCTCTTCTCCATCCCATCCTATACTACATTTATCAACGTCTCTATTTTACTATCTCTTTGTCTATCTTTTTCAATCTCCTCTTCTCTATCTCATCCTATAATACATCTATCAACGGCTATAGTTTACTATCTCTTTGTCAATCTAAATGTATGTCTATCTTTCTCAATCCTCCCTTCTCTTCCTCATTCCATTCTTTATCTGTTCCTGTCCATTTTTTCTTCCTATTTAAATCTGAATTCCCGTCTATCTTTTCAATCTCCTCTTCTCTATCTCATCCTGTACTACATTCATTAACGGATATCTTTTTCTATTTTTTTGTCAATCTGAACTGACGTCCATCTTTTCCCATTCTTCTTTTCTACCTCATCCTATAATACATCTGCCAACGTCTATCTTTTTCTATTTCTTTCTCAATCTAACTGTACGTCTATTTTCTTCAATCCTCTCTCCTCTATATCATCCCATTCTTTATCCATTTATGTCAATTTTTTCTTTCTCTGTTGATCTAAATTCCCCTCCATCTTTTTCAGTCTCATCTTCTCTATCGCATCCTATACTACATCTATCAACGTCTATCTTTTTCAATCTCCTCTTTCCTACCTCATCCTATAATACATCTGTCAACGTCTATTTTTTTCTATTTCTTTGTCAATCTAACTGTACGTCTATCTTTTTCAATCCTCTCTTCTCTATCTCATCCAATCCTTTTATCTATTCATTTCAGTATTTTCCTTTTCTTATTATTCTAAATTCCCGTCTACCCCTATACTACATTTATTAACGTATGTCTTTTTCTATCTCTTTGATAATGTAAATATATGTCTATCTTTTTTCAATCTCCTCTTCCCTACCTCAACCTGTAATACATCTATCAACGTCTATCTTTTTATATCTCGTTGTCAATCTGAATAAACTTCTATCTTTTTCAATCTCATCCTATACTACATCTATCAACGTCTATAATTTACCATCTCTTTGTCTGTCTAAATGTACGTCTATCTTTTTCAATCCTCTCTTTACTATCTCATCCCATTCTTCATCTATTGATATCAATTTTTTTCTTTCTCTTTAAATCTGAATTCCCGTATCTTTTCAATCTCCTCTTCTCTATCTCATCCTCTACTATATTTATTAAGCTCTATCTTTTTCTATCTCTTTTTCAATCTGAATTAACGTCTATCTTTTTCAATCTCCTCTTTTCTACCTCATCCTATAATACATTTGTCAACGTCTATCTTTTCTATTTCTTTGTCAATACAACTAGACGTCTATTTTTTCCATTCTCTCTCCTCTATATCATCCCATTCTTTATCCATTTATGTAAATTTTTTCTTTCTCTGTTGATCTAAATTCCCCTCCATCTTTTTCAGTCTCCTCTTCTCTACCTTATCCTATACTACATCTATCAACGTCTATCTTTTTATATCTCGTTGTCAATCTAAATATTAGTCTTTCTTTTTTGATCCTCTCTTCTCTACCTCATCCCATCCTTTACCTATTCACGTCAATCCTTTTCTTTATCTGGTAATCTGAATTCTTGTCTACATTTTTCAATTTCCTCTTCTATATCTCATGCTATACTCCATCTATCAATGTCTATCTTTTTCAATCTCCTCTTATCCATCTTATCCTGTACTACATCTATCAACGTCTATTTTTTTCAATCCTCTCTTTTCTATCTCATCCCATTCTTTATCTATTCATGTCAATTTTTTTCTTTCTCTGTAAATCTGAATTCCCGTCTATCTTTCCAATCTCCTCTTCTCTATCTCATCCTCTACTATATTGATTAAGGTCTATCTTTTTCTATTTCTTAGTCAATCTGAATTTACGTCTATCTTTTTCAATCTCCTCTTTCCTACCTCATCCTATAATACATCTGTCAACGTCTATTTTTTTCTATTTCTTTGTCAATCTAACTGTTCGTCTATTTTTTTCAATCCTCTTCCCTCTATATCATCCCATTCTTTATCAATTCATGTCAATTTTTTTTCTCTGTTGATCTAAATTCCCGTCCATCGTTTTCAGTCTCCTCTTCTCTATCTCATCCTATACTGCATCTATCAACGTCTATATTTTTATATCTCTTTGTCCATATAAAAATGTGAGTCTATCTTTTTCAATCCTCTCTTCTCTATCTCATCTCATCCTTTTATCTATTCATGTCAGTCTTTTCCTCTTCCTATTAATATAAATTCCCGTCCATCCTTATACTGCATTTATCAACGTCTATCTTTTTCTATCTCTCTGTGTATCTAAATTCCCGTTTATCTTTTTCAATATCCTATTCTCTATCTCATCCTATACTACAACTATCAATTTCTATCTTTTTCTATCTGCTTATCAATCTAAATGTACGTCTATCTTTTTCAATCCCCTCTTCTCTGTCTCATCCTATCCACATAGCTGTCGACTAGGGTATGGAAATAGATTTTAAGTGTGTAGGTATAAGTGTATTCGCATGGACGTCGTGCTGTCTTTATGGTACGTGGTCAACGCGAAATTAATTTTTTAAATAAATACCCTAACTTTTTGATGAACTCCCGAATTTTGAGGGATAGAAAATGATAAGAGTACTCAATCACAGACAATTGAAAAAGAGATAGAAAAAGATTCAAAATTATATTAACGAGATAGAATGAAGTAAAGAAAAATATAAGGGTCCTCGGTTACGAAATATAGATAAAAAGATTGAAAAAGATTGAAATTCTTAATAGATAGATAGACTAATGGATAGAAAAAGATAAGAGTCCTCGGTCACGAAAAGAAGAGAAATAAATAGAAAATTATTTAAATTGGGGATAGGAAAAGATAGCATTTTAGGGATAAAAAGAGACCAATTGAGAGAGATGTAATAGTTCTATCTTTTCCTATCCCCCAATTCCTATCTTTTTCAATCTTTCTACTTCCTGTAAAAATTAAAATTTCGCTTGAGGGACCCCGAATCGTCGTTATTAAGCTCAATTGTAAACAAATGGTGTATTTAGAATTTATTTAGGAATTTTCGTTGCAAAAATAATCGACTTCAAAGTATACACACAAGGGTTAAGGTGCTTCAAAGGAGTCGGTTTTTAGAATAATACAAAATACGGCTGCAAGAATGAATTATTTGACGTAATATTTTTACCACATAATCTGAAGGCTTATACATGTGCATTACTAGAGCCCTTTTCACGAAAAATGTTTTTTTTTTTTTTTTTTTTTTTTTGTTAATTGAAAATATGCTTAATGTTCTACGCCTGGAAACGGGCAACGCGCCACTGGGAGTGTACCCATGTTGAACCGGAAACAGGCGCTCGCCATTTCGAAGTGTGTTTCAATTAACAAAAAAAATAAAACATTTTTTGAAAAAAGGGCTCTATTCATACACATGTAAAAGCCTTAAAATTTTGTGGTAAAAATATTACATCGAACAATTCATCCTTGTAGCCGTATTTTGTATTATTCTGAAAACCGACTCCTTTGAAGCACCTTAATCAGGGTTGCCACAGGTTAGGGAAAACCTGGAAATCAAGGAAAAGTCAGGGAATTTTTTTGCTCAGGAAAATTCAGGGATTTTGAAAAAAAATCGCAAAAGTTAGGGAATTTTGGTAAGAAGCATTTGAGTAAATGTCAAGAATAATCAGGGCTGTTACATAGTCACTATTAGTCACTTTTTTTCTGAAATCACTTTTTAGTCACTTTTCAAAGATAAAGTCACTATAGTTTGAAGGGTTTTCAAAGGATTTTGAAGATTTTAGGGTATTTAAAAATATTCCAAGGAATTTTTAATAAATCTAAATAATTTGAAGGTATTACAAATTTTTTTTAAGATTTTAGGGTATTTTTAAAACTTCCATGAAATTTTCAAGAGATTTAAAAAGTTTTAAGTAATTTCAAAAGATTTTAAGGGATTTCCAAGGATTTGAATAATTTTATGGGATTTAAAAAAAATCTAATGGGGTTTTCAAGAATTTATTCGAATTTCGAAAGAAATGAAACGATTTTGTAGGACCGATAATACTTTAGGGTATTTTAAAAGATTCCAGGGGATTTTAGGATTTTATTATTTAAAATTTTTTATTTTAATAAATTTCCAAAGAATTTTTTCAAAGGCTTGAAATTTGTTTAGAGATTTCAGGAAATTTTAATAGATTCAAAGGAATTTTCAATTGATTTCAGTAATTTGAAGGAATTTCAAAGAATTTAAAATAATTTATGGTATTTTTAAAACTTCCAATGAATTTTCTAGAGCTTTAAAGAGTTTCAAGGGATTTTAAAAGATTTTAAATATTTTAGGGTATATGTAAAGCTTACAAGAAATTTTGTAAAGCTTTAAAAAATTTCAAGGGATTGCAAAATATTGTAAAGGATTTGAAATATTTGATGGAATTTAAATATATTCCAAGGATATTTTACAAACTTTTTAAATTCTCTAAAATATTTTAAATCTTGTGAAATCTTTTGAAATACCTTGCAATTTTTTAGAGGTCTTGAAAATGATTTTTTTAATCTTTCAAAATATCCTGAAATATTTTAAATCCTTCAAAATCTTTTGAAGTTCTTCTAAATTTTTTAAATATTTTGAAAATGCCTATGAATCTTTTAAAATATCCTAAAATAATTTAAAAGTTTTGAAATCCCTTGACACTTTTAAAAGATTTTGAAAATTCGTTGGTTATTTTAAAAATACCCTAAAAACTTTTTAATCCTTTGAAATCACTTCAAATTATTGAAATATATTAAAAATACCATGAGAAATTTTAACATACCCAAAAATATCTCAAACTCTGTGAAGTCTCTTCAAATTATTTCAATTTGATTATTATTGGGATTTCAAAAGATTTTAAAGGCTATACAATATTTTAGGGTATTTTAAAAGATTTCAAAGAATTTTTCATTGATTTCGATAATTTGAAGGGGTTTCAAAGGACTTGAAATATTTTGGGGTATTTTAAAATATTCTAAAGCATATTCAAGAGCTCGAAAAAGTTTCCAGGTATTTTGAAAGATTTCAACGGATTTGAAAGTTTTTAGGGTATTTTTAATCATTCTTGAGATTTTTTATTTTATTTTTTTTTAATTTCAGGGAATTACCAATGAATTTAAAGGACTTGAAATATTTTGTGATATTTTAAAAGTTTCCAAAGAATTTTCCATTGATATCAGTAATTGAATGGGGTTTCAAAGGATTTTAAATATTTTAGGGCATTTTAAAAGATTCCAATGATTTTTTAAATTAATTTCAGTAATTTAATGTGATTTTAAAGCACTTGAAATATTTAGGGTATTTTAAAATATTCCAAAGCATTTTTTAGAGTTTGAAAATTGTCAAGGTTCTGCAAAAGATTTCAAAGGATTTACAATATTTTAGGGTATTTTAGAAGATTCAAAGACATTCTTAAGAAATTGAAAGAATTTCAAGGCATTTCAAAAGATTTTAAAAGGTTTAAAATATTGTAGGGTATTTTGAAAGTTTTTTCAAAGATTTTTCAATTAATTTCAGTAATTTAATGGGATTTCGAAGGACTTGAAATATTTAGGGTATTTTGAAATATTCCAAAGCATTTTATAGAGTTTTAAACAGATCTCGAAGGATTTACAATATTTTAGGGTATTTTAAAAGATTCAAAGGCATTTAAAAAAAATTAAAATAATGTCAAAGGATTTCCAAATATTTTAAAATACTTACAATGTTTTGGGGTATTTTAAAAGATTCAAAGGCATTCTTAAGAAATTGAAAGAATTTCAAGGGATTTCAAATTTTTTTTAAAGATTTTAAATATTTTAGGGTATTTTAAAAGATTCCAAGGATTTTTCAATTAATTTCAGTAATTTAATGTGATTTCAAATTACTTGAAATATTTAGGGTATTTTAAAATATTCCAAAGCATTTTATAGAGTTTTAAACAGATTTCAAAAGAATTACAATATTTTAGGGTATTTTAATAGATTCAGAGGCATTTTTAAGAAATTTAAAGAATTTTGAAAGATTTTAATACATTTCAAATATTCTAGGGTATTTTAAAAGATTCCAAGGAGTTTTCAATTAATTTCAGTAATTTAATGTGATTTCAAAGGACTTGAAATATTTAGGGTATTTTGAAATATTCGAAAGCATTTTATAGAGTTTTAAACAGATTTCAAAAGATTTACAATATTTTAGGGTATTTAAGAAGATTCAAAGAAAATTTTAGGAAATTGAAATAATTTCAAAAGATTTACAATATTTTAGGGTATTTTAAAAGATTCAAAGGCATTCTTAAGAAATTGAAAGAATTTCAAGGGATTTCAAAAGATTTTAAAAGATTTTAAATATTTTAGGGTATATTAAAAGATTTCAAGGATTTATCAATTAATTTCAGTAATTTAATGTGATTTCAAATTACTTGAAATATTTAGGGTATTTTAAAATATTCCAAAGCATTTTATAGAGTTTTAAACAGATTTCAAAAGAATTACGATATTTTAGGGTATTTTAATAGATTCAGAGGCATTTTTAAGAAATTGAAATAATTTCAAAGGATTTTAAAAGATTTACAATATTTTAGGGTATTTTAAAAGATTCAAAGACATTTTTAAGAAATTGAAATAATTTCAAAGGATTTCAAAAGATTTTAAAAGATTTACAATATTTTAGGGTATTTTAAAAATTTCCAAGGAATTTTCCATTGATATCAGTAATTGAATGGGGTTTTAAAAGATTTTAAATATTTTAGGGTATTTTAAAAGATTCCAATTATTTTGGAATTGATTTCAGTATTTTAATGTGATTTCAAAGGACTTGAAATATTTTTGGGTATTTAAAAATATTCAAAGCATTTTCAAGACCTTTGCAATTTTTCAAGGTATTTGAAAAGATTTAAAAGGTTTTACAATATTTTAGGGTATTTTAAAAGATTCCAAGGATTTTCAATTGATTTCAGTAATTTAATGTGATTTCAAAGGACTTGAAATATTTTCGGGTATTTTAAAATATTCAAAAGCGTTTTATAGAATTTTAAAAATTTCCAAGTTATTGCAAAAGATCTAAAAGGTTTTACAATAGTTTAGCGTATTTTAAAAGCTTCACAGACATTCTTAAGAAATTGAAAGAATTTCAAAGGATTCCAAAATATTTTGAAAGATTTAAAATATTTTAGGGTATTTTAAAAGATTTCAAGGATTTATCAATTAATTTCAGTAATTTAATGTGATTTCAAATTACTTGAAATATTTAGGGTATTTTACAATATTCCAAAGAATTTGATAGAGTTTTAAAGAGATTTCAAAGGATTTACAATATTTTAGGGTATTTTAAAAGATTCAAAGGCATTTTTAAGAAATTCAAATAATGCCAAAGGATTTCAAAAGATTTTAAAATACTTACAATGTTTTAGGGTATTTTAAAAGATTCAAAGGCATTCTTAAGAAATTGAAAGAATTTCAAGGGATTTCAAAAGATTTTAAAAGATTTTAAATATTTTAGGGTATTTTAAAAGATTCCGAGGATGTTTCAATAAATTTCAGTAATTTAATGTGATTTCAAAGGACTTGAAATATTTAGGGCATTTAAAAATATTCCAAAGGATTTTATAGAGTTTAAAACAGATTTCAAAGGATTTACAATATTTTAGGGCATTTTAAAAGATTCAAAGGCATTTGTAAGAAATTAAAATAATTTCAAAGAATTTCAAAATATTTTAAAAGATTTACAATATTTTAGGGTGTTTTAAGAGATTCCAAGGATTTTTCAATTGATTTCAGTAATTTAATGTGATTTCAAAGGACTTGAAATATTTTTGGGTATTTAAAAATATTCCAAAGCATTTATCTTAAAGACCTTTAAAAATTTTCAAGGTACTACAAAAGATTTTAAAGCTTTTACAATATTTTAGGGTACTTTAAAATATTCAAAGGCATTCTTCAGAAATTTAAAGAATTTCAAAAGATTTCAAAATATTTACAATATTTTAGGGGAATTTCAAAAGATTCAAAGGCATTCTTAAGAAATTGAAAGAATTTCAAGGGATTTCAAAAGATTTTTAAAGATTTGAAATATTTTAGGGTATTTTAAAATATTCAAAGGCATTTTTAAAAAATTTAAAGAATTTCAAAAGATTTTAAATATTTTAGGGTATTTAAAAAGATTTCAAGGATTTTTCAATTAATTTTAATATTTTAATGATTGTGATTTCAAAAGACTTGAAATATTTAGGGAATTTTAAAATATTCCAAAGCATTTTTATAGAGTTTCAAACAGATTTCAAAGGATTTACAATATTTTAGGGTGTTTTAAAAGATTTACAATATTTTAGGGTATTTTAAAAGATTCAAAGGCATTTTTAAGAAATTGAAATAATTTTAAATGATTTCAAAGATTTTAAAAAATTCGCAATATTTTAGGGTATGTTAAAAGATCCAAAGACATTCTCAAGAAATTGAAAGAATTTCAAGGGATTTCAAAAGATTTTGAATTTTTTAAAATATTTTAGGGTATTCCAAAAGATTCCAAGCATTTTTCAATTAATTTCAGTAATTTAATGTGATTTCAAAGGACTAGGAATATTTTGGGTATTTTAAAATATTCAAAAGCATTTTATAGAGTTTTAAAAATTGTGAAGGTATTGCAAAAGATTTCGAAGGTTTTACAATATTTTAGGGTATTTAAAAATATTCAAAGACATTCTTAAAAAATTTAAAGAATTCCAAAAGATTTTAAAAGATTTTAAATATTTTAGGGTGTTTTAAAAGATTCCAAGGATTTTTCAACTAATTTCAGTAATTTAATGTGATTTCAAAGGATTTGGAATATTAAGGGTATTTTGAAATACTCCAAAGGATTTCATAGAGTTTCCAACAGATTTCAGAGGATTTACAATATTTTAGGATATTTTAAAAGATTCAAAGGCATTTTAAAGAAATTGAAATAATTTTAAAGGATTTCAAAGATTTTAAAAGATTCGCAATATTTTAGGGTATTTTAAAAGATTCAAAGACATTCTTAAGAAATTGAAAGAATTTCAAGGGATTTCAAAAGATTTTGAATTTTTAAAAATATTTTAGGGTATTTTGAAAGATTCCAAGCATTTTTCAATTAATTTCAGTTTTTTAATGTGATTTTAAAGGACTTGGAATATTGAGGGTATTTTGAAATATTCCAAAGGATTTTATAGAGTTTTAAACAGATTTCAAAGGATTTAAAATATTTTAGGATATTTTAAAAGATTCAAAGGCATTTTAAAGAAATTGAAATAATTTCAAAGGATTTCAAACGATTTAAAACGATTTACAATATTTTAGGGTGTTTTAAAAGATTTACAATATTTTAGGGTATTTTAAAAGATTCAAAGGCATTTTTAAGAAATTGAAAAAATTTTTAAAGGATTTCAAAGATTTTAAAAGATTCGCAATATTTTAGGGTATTTTAAAAGATCCAAAGACATTCTCAAGAAATTGAAAGAATTTCAAGGGATCTCAAAAGATTTTGAATTTTTTAAAATATTTTAGGGTATTTCAAAAGATTCCAAGCATTTTTCAATTAATTTCAGTAATTTAATGTGATTTCAAAGGACTTGGAATATTTTGTGTATTTTAAAATATTCAAAGGCATTCTTAAGAAATTCAAGGGATTTCAAAAGATTTTAAAAGATTTTAAATATTTGAGGGTATTTTAAAAGATTCCAAGGATTTTTCAATTGATTTCAGTAATTTAATGTAATTTCAAAGGACTTGAAATATTTTAGGGTATTTTAAAATATTCAAAAGCATTCTTAAAAAATTCAAAGAATTCCAAAAGATTTTGAAAGATTTTAAATATTTTAGGGTATTTTAAAATATTCAAAGACATTCTTAAAAAATTTTAAAAATTCCAAAAGATTTTAAAAGATTTTAAATATTTTAGGGTATTTTAAAATATTCCAAAGGATTTTATAGAGTTTTAAACAGATTTCAAAGGATTTAAAATATTTTAGGATATTTTAAAAGATTCAAAGGCATTTTAAAGAAATTGAAATAATTTCAAAGGATTTCAAACGATTTTGAAAGATTTACAATATTTTGGGGTGTTTTAAAAGATTTACAATATTTGAGGGTATTTTAAAAGATTCAAAGGCATTTTTAAGAAATTGAAATAATTTTAAAGGATTTCAAAGATTTTAAAAGATTTGCAATATTTTACGGTATTTTAAAAGATTCAAAGACATTCTTAAGAAATTGAAATAATTTCAAGGGATTTCAAAAGATTTTAAAATTTTTTAAATATTTTAGGGTATTTTAAAAGATTTCAAGGATTTTTCAATTGATTCCAGTAATTTAATGTGGTTTTACAGGACTTGAAATATTTTCGGGCATTTAAAAATATTCTAAAGTATTTTGAAGACCTTTGCAATTTTTCAAGGTATGAGAAAAAATTTCAAAGGATTTCCCCGTTTTTAGGGTATTTTTAATAATTCCAAGGTATTTTCAAAACTTTTGAATAATTTCAAGGGATTTAAAAAAATTTTAAAGAATTTAAAATATTTTAGAGTATTTTAATTTCAAGGGATTTCAACGGATTTAAAAAGATTTTTAATATTTTAGGGTATTTTGAAAGATTCCAAGGATTTTTCAATTGATTTCAGTAATTTAATGTGATTTCAAAGGGGTTGAAATATTTTCGGGTATTTTAAAGTATTCAAAAGCATTTCATAGAGTTTTAAGAATGTTCAAGGTATTGCAAAACATTTCAAAGGTTTTGCAATATTCTAGGGTATTTTAAAATATTCAAAGGCATTCTTAAGAAATTTGAAGAATTTCAAAATATTTAAAAACATTTGTAATATTTTAGGGTATTTTAACAGATTGAAAGGATTTTTCAATTAATTTCAGTAATTTAATGTGATTTCAAAGATCTTGAAATATTTAGGGTATTTTAAAATATTCAAAAGCATTTTATAGAGTTTTAACATTTTTTCAAGGTATTACAAAGGATTTCAAAGGATTTACAAGATTTTAGGGTATTTTAATTTCAATGGATTGCAACAGATGTAAAAAGATTTTTAATATTTTAGGGTATTTTAAAAGATTCCAAGAACTTTTTTTATCAATTTCAATAACTTAATGTGATTTTGAAGGGTTTGAAATATTTCAGGGTATTTTAAAATATTCAAAAACATTTTATTGAGTTTAAAAAATTTTCAAGTTATTGCAAAAGATTTCAAAGGATTTATAATATTGTAGGGTATTTTAATTGCAAGGGATTCCAACAGATTAAAAAAGATTTTTATTATTTTAGGGTATTTTAAAAGATTCCAAGAACTTTTTTTATCAATTTTAATATCTTAATGTGATTTTAAAGGGTTTGCATTATTTTAGGGTATTTTAAAATATTTAAAAGCATTTTCCAGACCTTTAAAATTTTTCAAAACCTTTAAAATTTTCCAAGGTATTTCAAAAGGTTTCAAAGGATTTCAATGTTTTTATGGTATTTTTAATAATTTCAAGGTATTTTCAAAAGTTTTAAATAGTTTCAAGGGATTTCAAAATATTTAAATGATTTAAAATATTTTAGGGAATTTTACAGGATTCCGAAAACGCTTTTTATGAATTTCATTAACTTAATGTGATTTTAAAGGGTTTGAAATATTTTAGGGTATTTTAAAAGATTTCAAAGAATTTTTAAGAACTTCATAAAATTCAAAGGTATTTCAAAAGAATTCAAAGGATTTGCAATATTTTACGGACTTTTTTTTATTGATTTAAATAATTTGAAAGGATTTCAAAGGTTCTGAAACATTTTAGGGTATTTTAAAAGTTTCAAAGAAATTTTCAAAATAATCAAAAGATTTCAAGGATTTTAAGAAATTTTGAAAGCTCAGAAGTCTTTTAAATAAATTTACCAGTATTTCAGGAAATATCCTCTGATTTTTTTTTATAGACTCATTTCAAACTTACTGAATTCCATGAATTTTCGCATATTTTTTAATTGATTTCAATTCACTTGATTTTATTCAATTTACCTTGAATTTTGATTAATTCCATCGAATTCTTCTCATTTTTCCTAAATTCCTCTAATTTTGTTTCAATTTTACTGAAATCACTAAACCTTTTTTATTTTTCGAATTTTTCCTGATTCATTTGAATTCTTTTTAATTTAATTTGAATTCTTTTCAATTCTGTCAAATTCAAAAGAACACTAGTCACATTATTAATGCACATTAGTCACTTTCAGTCACTTTTTGGGCTAGAAGTTATTCACCATTGGTCGCATTTCCAATTTAAATAGTTCACTTTTTTATAATAAATATTAAATAAAAAATTGTTTATTCCATTTATAAAAGATTCTTTAATAAAAACAAGATTAGAATTTCAATCTTTATAAATATTAATGGTCAGGGAAAATGAGAAATCAGTCAGGGAAAATCAGGGAAAAGTCAGGGAATAAAAAAGAATTTTTTGCGGCCATCCTGTTAATAACAATAATAACCTATGTGCCTCAATAATAATAATAATAATAAATATTAATTTTTTTTAAATTGGTATCGTACCGTGCACTTGTCGCGTGAGAACTGAGTCCAAATATTGTCCTTTATTCGAATATTGATATGCGTGCAATAAACTTAGTGTTATCTCCCTAGGAACGAAATGACGTATGCAAACCTCCGGAATCTTTATCAGTTTATCACCTTACATTAAGTTCAGGTCTGATAAAAAAAAAGTTCATCATCAGATAATTTTAAAAATATTGCAAAAGAATCTGATTCCATTATTAATGAATTAGCATTGTTTGTTTTTTTTTTTTTGAAAAAGAGAAACGAATAATAAAGGGTAGATTGATTCAAAATTAAAGTTTTTTTCGAATTCTGCGAATAATAATGTTCTGAGAAGGAAAATGCAATAACAAATTATTTCAGAGAAAATATAAGTGTTACTTAGAAAAAAACTTTATTTTACGATTTTACTGATCTTTGTTATCATTTCTACTGAAGAAACAGTCGTTTTAACGAATGGATTCCTGATATTTTTCTGCCATAATAAAACAGTAAAATTATAATTTTACTGTTTTATTATAGCAGAATTATTATAGTAGAATTAAAATTTAGAAATAATTATTTCTAAATTTTAATTCTTCATGAAATATTTACATTTTATTAAATTATTAAAATTAACCATAACTGATTACCACATTAAAAATTACGGATTAAATTAACCAAAAATACTGATTACTTTAGTGAAAATTACTGATTAGACCAATCAAATTGACTCATATAATTAGTGAAAGTTTCTGATTATGCCATTCAAAATGACTGATTTAATCAGTAAAAGTTACAGTTTAGATAATTCGAAATTATTGATTCGGTCAGAGGACCTTACTAATTAGATCATTTCGCCTTTATTGGTAGATTGTTTTTATTTAAAATTAAAATCTTTTTTTATTTTAATATCAACTATTACATTTTGTTGTTGATAATTCCTCTTTTTCTCAATAAAAATTAAACTATTTTCTTAAAATTCGTTATTTTTTGGTTGACAATTAAATTTTTCACCTGAAAATTCAATTATCCCATTTTTTGTCGAAAATTGATCTTCTTTATTCATTAATTCGACTGTTTGGTTGAAAACTCGTCTTTTTCTGTAGAAAATTAATCTTCTTGAAAAATTTTGTTTGTTTGATTAAAAATTAATTTTTTCAACTGAAAATATAACAATTCTATTTTTTGTTGAAAATTGTTGAGAATTAAAAAAATAATTCATCTTTGTTGCTAATTCAAATACTTGGTTCAAAAATCGTATTTTTTTGGTAGAAAATTCTGCTTGGCCGATAATTTATTTTTTGTTTTGTTAAAAAGTCAGCTTTTTGGTTGAAGGTTCAATTTGCAATTAAAAAAGATCAATTTTTGCCAAAAAATGGAATATGTAATTAAATTTTTACTTTTCAAAATTAATTTTACATTAAAAATAACGTCAAAAAAATTAATTTCCTACTGAAATTTTTAATTTATTTGCCTTGTATTTCTATTTCTATTAATTTTTTGAAATTGCTTTCTCCTGACGATTATACTTTTAGTTAAGACTTTCATTAATTGACCAAAATTTAAATTATTTTTTTTTTTTAAATTGAATCATTTTCTTTAGTAAATGCATCTACTTTCTCTCTAAATTTTCTCGAGTGAAATTTCACTCAATTCGAGTGAAAAATCACTCGAAGAACAAGTGAAAACCCCGCTTGTCTTATTCGAGTGAAACTCCACTTTTAGCTCGAGCGAATTTCCCACTCAACTCCTTCGAGTGAATTCTCACTCGAACAACAGCGAGATATCGCTCGAAGCGAGTGAAATAATACAATCGATTTTCGAGTGAATTTTTTCACTCGAGTCATTCGAGCGGTAAATACAACTCAAAAAAGAGCGAGATATCACTCGAAGCGAGTGAAATAATTCAAACGATATTCGAGTGAATTGTTTCACTCGAGCCATTCGAGCGGTAAATAAAACTCGTAAAAAAGGAAGATGTCACTCGATTTGAGTGAAAAAACTATTTTAATGCTGCAGTAATTTAAAGAAAAATACAAATTCAGAATTACAAAACTTTATTTTCAACAGTAATATATTAATTCTAATATATTACAATTCACAATTAGCAAGAATAATTGTTTAGGTAATATATCAATTATAATATATTACAATGATTAAACATTAATGATGTATTAAAAATATGCATACATTCCTTAAAATATATATCCAATATAATAATGTTATAAATGTTCTTCTTATAATGCTTTCAAATATAGAACACATGAATTTTCAACCAAATATTAGAATTTTCAATCAAGAAAGATAATTTTCTATGCGAAACACGCACGCGAGTGTTCGGACTGCTCGCTTTATAGCTACGAAGCTGCTCGAGTCATTTGCGCTCACTCAACCTCTCTCTCGACTCCTTGGACCTCTTCTAGCTGTTGTTGGGGGGTTCTGAAAAAAAAGATGAGTATTAATATGTTATGAATGATGATCATGTAAATGAATTTTAGACTATGTCGCTGGTCGTAAGAATCAAAATCATAAAAAAATGGATATTCATAAAAATAAAACTTAAAGCAAATGTTAATTCGCTGAAATTATTTGCCGGAATGAATTTAGGCAAAGTAAACTTTGATATTTTTGTTTACTAAATGTATTATTGTACAATAATATAATTAGAATGTTTTAAAAATAAACTTCAATTAAAAGTGAACTGTATTTTCTGCATCTTTTCTTAACAAGAAATTTATTATTAAATTGCAAGAAATATTGTTCTTTTTTTTAACTCATATGACATATATTTCTATAGTTATATAAAAATCCAATATTTCAAGGATGTTCCAGGGGTACACATAACCTAAAAATGTAATAATGTTGAAAACGGTTCACAAAATCGAGAAAAATAGCCACATTGTTGAATATAACTAAATTTGAAAAATTATCTAAGTATTCGTTAAAAAAGAAAAATAGTTGAATGTATAACACAGGCCGACAAAATTTGCACCCAAATACCGGACTATGTGACCCCGAAGGACTTTGGTGTCCTAAAAATGAATCTGTTGTGTAATTTTTCCTATACGTCAGGTTTTTGAGATGTTCTAACCTAAAAGTGCAAAAATAGTTATTTTTAGCCATATTTGAGGCAATATAACATGATCAGCAATTTTTTTTGCTAAAAAATGCTAACGCCATCGTTTAGTACTCCTTTTTATTTTCCATTTTTAATTTCGATCATCCAGAACTGATTTTTCTCCCGAGATATCGCACATTAACCATTTCAGTTCCACCATGAAAAACTAGCAAAGAAGCCTAAGGGAAACTGAACTGGTTAGTGTGTAACATCTCGGTGGAAAAAAATCGGTTTGAGATGATTAAAAATGTAAATGAAAGATAAAAAGAAGTACTAAATGATGGCGGTAGCAGTTTTTTGAGAAGAAAAATTACTGATCGTGTGATATTGCGTCAAAGATGGCTAAAAATAGCCATTTTTGCACTTTAAGGTTAGGATATCTCAAAAACCTGACGTATAGGAAAAATTTTGAATGATGGATTCGGTTTTAGGATACCAATATCCTTCAGGGTCACATGGTCCGGTCTTTGGGTACAAAAAAGATGTCATTTTTGTCTTCCTGTGTAATTTTTTATTAAAAATGAGTTGTTTGGACTGTTGTGTTTTTTCTTATGCTTAAGAAAACAATTGTAATTTTGATTTAATCTTTATCATTGACGGCTTATTTTGTTCTTAAAATTATTTATTTTATTATTTACAATTTCTTTTGTATAAATTTTGATTACGTACTCTCTAAATCTGAATCAGTGAAAAGTCACTGATTGTCAGTGAAATCTCACTGATTCAAATAGCTAGAATCCGGTCACTGACAAACAGTGAAAAGTTACTCATTCATTCAGTGAAAGTTTCACTTTTGAGATTTGGAAGCACTGCACCACGTCAATTTAGCAGTCATAATAAAATGAGATTTTAGTAGGTTTAATGAAATAATCATAGTAAAAACTTAAAACCCATAAATGTGATCAAATATTTAAAAATTTGAAAAGATTTGATGCTTCTAAATGACAAAAAACCTCAGATATTTCTTTACTTTCAAGATTCGACTGTCATGTACACACCAGTCAAGTAAGTACTTTTCATACGAGCTAGAGTATATTTTTTCCACAGTAAATTCAGCACACTTATAGTCCGACAATTCAAAAATTTATTTCTTAAAAAAATTATTTTTGCTACTTAAGTAAAAGAATAACAACACGCTTCACAATAAAACTTAGAGGATATGTCTCGCATGATTTACTCTGGTGTTAGTGTAAAGTCCAATATCACTGATTAATCAGTGAAATGTCCAACCACTATTTCAATCAGTGAATTTTTCATTGATTCAGATTTAGAGAGTAAAACGTATAAGTTTAATAAAATTTCCGCTAATGGAATCGTGGAGAATCTTTTTATGAACAAAATAAACCGTCAAAGATAAATATTAAATCGAATGTACAATTTTCATCTCAAGCAAAAGAAGAAACAAAAAATTCCAATTAACACATTTCAAATAAACAATGACGTATTCAACTGATTTTTTTAGCTATGTGTAACCCTGGATGCCCTAAAAACGTAAAAAATGTTGAATACTTTCGGAGAAATTGATGATCTAACAGGTTGGCCAAACACTCTGTTCTTATAGATATTTTCCTTCAGAATGATAAAAAATTATTCAAATTGGGGACATACAACGCAGATTTGTATAGTTTTGAGACTATATAATGTTAAAAAATATCATTATACCCAATCATGATAATGATAAATTCTCACCTTTCAAGATGTTTCCAGCATCTTCAGGAACTCCATATGCCTCCACTTAGTGCTTTGATAATTTTTCGGGGCTGTCCAGCATTTCCTACGCACAATAAAAAATATTTAGTATATAATAGCTATATCAAGAATTCAAGAAGGCTTTATGATTAAGTTTAATAAACTTACCCTTGGAAAAAAGCCGAGAAGGAAGCCATATTTCTCGAGGAATCCCATTACTGACTCTTCCAAGTCACTAATTATCACTAATTATCACTAAAAATCACTAATAAATCACTAATAATGTAATCACTTTTCAATTAAAACTATCAACTAATAATTTTTAAACTTTATAAGGTAATATTCACTTTAAATGTCACTTTTACAGCATAGCGTCGGGTGCAAGCTACTTACTCACAACCAATATGGCCGCTTATGGAGCGACACGGGGTGAGAACTGGGGAAACTAAAATCGCAACCGGCCGTGCGGGCGGGATATTTAAATTTGAAATATTTTACTCATTAATGTTGTCAATAATTTTTAATACCGTTAATTTATATTATTACATACAACAATTGAAGTACACAATAACATCAATAAATGGCATTATAAATTATTCATATTGTTATACAACTATTGTTAACCAATTATCTTCTCTCTCGTCGGTCGGTACAAATTTCAAAAGGCTTTGTTACCGTTCCTTCTAATTAAAACATAGAATAATAATATAATAAGGTGATTGCAAATTGTTATTTATATGGATAAATTAATTTAAGAATTCTGTCTCTAAATACATTAAAAGCACGACAATCATTTTTGCAGCAAATGTTTGTGAAAAGATATTGCACAAATTAAATAATTTGTGCCATAAATTCTAATTTACAAAAACTAGGTCCCCAATGCAATAAACACTTTGAGATTAGGTTTTACTCGCGCGGTTCATCGTAAGAAACTTTTCCCACACATTTACTACAAAAATGATTGCCCTACTTTTAATGCATTTGGAGGCAGAATTTTCAAATTAATTTATCCATATAAATAAGAATTTGCACTTACGTTATTATATTATTATTCTATTTTTAATTAGAATTTGTTGAAACGTGGCGAACATGGCTTAGCGAGCCCTGTCAGCCCAATACTATTAGTGCTACCATACTAAGGATATCAAAATACACTACATTTTCGCAAATTGAATATTTTTAAATTCTCTAGAAAGGACCCCAAATCGAACTGGGCCGGAAGTTCCTATGCTAGCTTCACCCCCGTGCGCACCGAGGACTTCGCTCGTTCCTCGAGCGAAAAACACCAGGTATAGTGGCTCACTCGACGATTTCGAGCGAAACCTTCCACTCGTTGTTTTCGAGCGAACACATTGACTCCGATCGAGTGAAATTGTGAAAATAATTCACTCGAACGGAGTGAAACTAGCCTCCACTCGAAGGATCGAGTGATATTTTCACTCGAGAAAATTTAGAGAGTTGGTAGAAATTTAATCTTTTTTGGTTAAAATAAAACTACTTGGTTGGAGGTTGAACCACTTTAAAAAAAATATAAATTTTTGTTGGATATACATCATTTTAGATAAAAAATTTTTTTGTTTTAACTGAAAATGTATCTATTTCAGTTAAAGATTTATCATTTCAGTTAAAAACTCATATATTTGGTTAAAAATGTAACTATTTCATTAAAAACTCATTTTTTTAGCTGCAAATGTAACATTTCCATTTTTGGTTGAAGTTGATATTTTTTCGTTGAAAATTCATCTTTTTTGGTAGAAAAATAATCTTTTTGGTTGAAATTTCTTCTTTTTAAAAAAAAATACAACTATTTGGTAGGAAATCAACTTTTTTGTTGAAACTTCATATTTTTTTTGGGTTAAAAATTTGACTATTTTATAGAAAATTCGTCTGTTTTGATAAAAATTCGTCTTTTTGGTTGAAAATTAGTCTTTTTTGGTTAAAAGTTGAATTACTTTGTTCAAAATTCTTTTTTATGCAGATTCGTGATTTTAGTTAAAAATTAATTTGTTTCGTTGAAAATTCTTTTTCAGTTGATAACTCAATTATTTGTTGGAAAATTCATGTATTTTATTGAAAATTCGCCTTTTTTGGTAGAAAATTAATCTTTTTGGTTGAAAATTCTTTTTTTTTTGCTTGAAAATTAAACTGTTTTACAGAAAATTCGTCTTTTTGCTTGAAGGTTCAACAATTTAAATGAACTTGGTTCCAAGTTTACTCATTTTGTTAAAAATGTTGTTTTTTTTGTTCAAGATTCCTCATTTTAGTTGAAAATTTATTTGTCTGGTTAAAAATTCCTCTGTTTGGTTGAAACCTTACTTTTTTTAATGGAAAATTCATCTTTCTGGTATTCAAATGTTTTACAGAAAATTCGTCTTTTTGGTTGAAAAGTTGCCTTTTTTGGTTAAAAGTTGAACTAATTTGTTAAAAATTGATTTTTTCTGTTTGAAGATTCATTAATGTAGTTGAAAGTTCATCTCTTCGGTTAAAAATTTAACTATTTTGTTATAAATTCCTTGTTTTTTTGATCAAAAATTAAATTTTTACCTGAAAATTCAACTAACCCATTTTTGGTTAATAATTGATGATTTTAGTTGCTAATTCAAATATTTGGTTCAAAAATTTCATTGAACATTTGAGTGAAAAATTAATCTCTTTTATAGAAAATAAAACTATTTTGTAGATTTTTTTTCCGATAATTAATTTTGTTAATTGCAAACTTAACTATTCCACGTTTGGTTGAAAATGGACCTATTTTAGTTAAAGATGAAACAGATTGGATGATTAAAAATGACTGAATGCAATCACAAAGTCAAATTGACTGATTTGAAAAGTTAATTTTAACTGCTTTTTGAGTGTTTTTTTTGCAATTTATTAATAATTGCTTGGCAATCAGGCCTTTGTTGTAAATAGTTACTATGTATACAAAATTTTAGCTCACGTACAAGATCGTTTGAATCCGTATGCAGTAATATAAAACGTTCGAAATAGGATGGCTCCTCCTCCTCCTCCTCCTCCTCCTCCTACTCCTCCTACTCCTACTCCTCCTCCTACTCCTACTCCTCCTACTCCTACTCCTCCTCCTCCTGGTCGTCATCCTCATCCTCCTCCTCTTCCACCTCCTCCTCCTTTTCCACCTCCTCGTCGTCATCCTCATCTCCTTTTCTTCCACCTCCTCCTCCTTTTCCACCTCCTCCTCCTCCTCTTCCACCTCCTCCTCATCCTTATCCTCCTCCTCCTTACATATCCCATTCTTCTTCTCGTTCTCATCTTCATCACCATCAGCGATAACATCTAATGTTAACTTTGAACATTGTATTCTAGCAACTTTTCTTGCCAGCTGTGTACTGTTAAATGTAATTATTTCTTGTATATCAGATATATCAATTAAACAAAGTAAGAGTATTGAAAAAAAAATTGAAGAAGAAAATGATAACCTTCCTTTCACGACTACTGATGGTGATAGTGATGATGGTGATCAGGAGCATGATAAAACTATGCTTGAAGAAAATGTTCAACCTATTGAAAATCATGAATAGTCGACAAATAAATTCATTGAACTATTAAATAAAAATAGGAAAATATATTTGGATATGGTTTATGGTCTACGAAAACTTAGTGATGCTTCGCTCATGATTGGTGATACACCTATTAGGTTTGGTGGAGAATATATCAAGGTTGGTGATAAACTTTACGTGAAAACCACTGGTTTATTGGAACTTTTGTTCCAACAAAACCTGATGAAATTTATATAAGCCCTGATGATCTACAGAACTATGAAGAAATTCTTATAGCTACAAGCTGGTCGACCATCTTCGTTTATTGTTGGCATCACAAGCAACAGGTAATCCAAGTCACGGTAATGAAATAGCTTCCGCGAAAAATTTGAGCACGATGTTGAAGTTATGAAGAAAAAAGATGAGGATATGGATAAGGAAGATAAGCTAAATGAGGATAAGATGGGTGAAGAGGAGATAGATGACCAAGAGATGGAAGAAGAGAAGATAAATGAGGAAGAGATAGATAAGGAGGAGGATGAGAAAGAGGTGAAAGAGGAGGAGAAGGAGGATGAGGATGACAATGACGATGAGGAGGGGGAGGAAGAGGAAGAGGTGATAGAGGATCTATCCTATCTTCAACGTTGTATATTGCTTCATACGGATCCAAACGATCTCGTACATGAGCTACCATTTTTTATTGATAGTAACTATTCACTACAAAGTCCCGACTGCCAAGCAATTATTAATAAATTGCATTAAAACATATATATTAGTGAATACTTCATAAATCTCGGTTAAGATTTTTTATAATGAATGTGATCTATTACACTTATTTTAGGATTGTTCTTGAATAAATATTTATATTAAACTATTAAAACTCTATGTATTTAATTCTAGTTCCCTACCCTGTTAGTTTTATTTACGTTAATTTTGAGGCCCATGTTCTTCATGCTTGTATTAAGTTTATTCAACATTCTTTGCAAGTCCTCGAACTATTCTGCCATAACAATCTTGTCATCTGCGAAAGCTAACCCACGTACCTTCACTGTTTCGAGATCTACACCTTTTTCGGCGAAGATGGCCATTCTTAGACACTACTATCCCGTCTGTATCATATAGCATTTCACTTTTGCGGTTTCTCATGCTGACAAACTCTGTACTTTTACTTTCCTTCATCTCTTTAAATAATAGTTTCATGGTTCCTTCAAAGTCGTTTTCTATTTCCTTCTGTTCTGATTTCATCTTCACTTTCCCTGACCAGTCGTTTAACTTTCCTCTTTTTGTGTCTGTAATCATTTTCAAGTCTATTTCTCTTCTCATCGCTAAGACCTGTGATTATTAATGTTCTCTTGTACGCTTTTTTCTTTTCTTGCTGGGCTGCTTGAATTTCATAATTCCACCACGAATCACCAGACTTTCTTCCTACCACTGCCGTACCACACACTTCCATTGCAGTTTTAACAATGATATCCCGTAACAAAGTCCACGCGCCCTCTATATCTTTATTGCTTCTAAACACCTCCCCAGTTGTCTCATCTATGCTTTCGTTTATCTTATTCAGAAAATCTATTCGCACTTCCGGTTTCTGTAAATTTTTAATCTTGATTCGCGTTTGTTTCGTTTTTTTTTATTTTCTTTCTTCTCCATCCTCGCCCTAAGTTTATTTTGGAGAATAGAAGGTAATGATCAGTATTGCATTCGGAACCCCTCATGACTCTTGTATCTTTGACTCTTAGTCTTTCATCCGCAATAATGAAGTGAATTATAGTGCGATGAGAATTTAAGAATTTATTTCAAATAATAAAAAATTAAATTTTTTTTCGTTAACTCAGAACGATTTTTTCATATTGAAACCATGTAACACACACAGGGGAATACCCGTGAACGTTGGGGGAATTTTAGCGAGCAGTGGCCTGCATAACCCGCCTATGGTACATCTGAATTACCGACCGATGGTAATTACCTGATGTAGGTAACTTAGCATGGAACAGAACCTACTCGATCTGTAAGTTGTCGAGAAGCTCCATAGCTCTACTACTCACTCTATCTTTGAACTGATCAAAAGTGACCAAGTTCATTCAAACTGTTGAACCTTCAAGCCAAAAGGTGAATTTTCTGTAAAACAGTTTCATTTTCAAAAAAAAAAAAAAAAAAGAATTTTCAACCAAAAAGATTAATTTTCTACCATAAAAGGCGAATTTTCAACAAAATACATGAATTTTCCAACAAATAATTGAGTTATCAACTGAAAAGATAAATTTTCAACCAAAAATGGAAAAGTCGAATTTGCAGTTTAAAAAAATAATTTTTAACAGCCAAGAAAACGAATTTTCAACAAAGTACTGAAATTTTTAACAAAACAAATGAATTTTCAACCAAAATGATGAATCTGCATAAAAATTAATTTTTAACAAAGCAGTTCAACTTTAAACCAACAAAGACAAATTTTCAACCAAAAAAACGAATTTTCATCAAAACAGTTGAATTTTCAACCCGTCAATAAGAATTTTGTACCGAAAAGATGAATTTTTCATAAAATCATTTAAGTTTAGTCAAATAGATGAATTTTCAACTAAGATCAGGACAAAAAAATTAACAAAGTAGGCAAACTTGTAACCAAGTTCATTCAAATTTATGAACTTTCAAGTCAAAAAAAGAATTTTCTGTAAAATAGATCAATTTTCAACCCAAAAAAATATTAAGTTTCAACAAAAAAGTTAATTTCTAACCGAACAGTTGCATTTTTAACAGAAAAGAGGAAATTTCCACCAAAAAGATTATTTTTCTACCAAAAAGATTAATTTTCAATGAAAAAATATCAACTTCAAACAAAAATGGAAATGTAACATTTTCAGTTAAAAAAATTAGTTTTTAAACCCCCCAAAAAAGACTTTTTAATGAAATAGTAAAATTTTTAACCAATGATATGAGTTTTCAACTGAAATGATAAATCTTTAACTTGAATAGATAAATTTTCCGTTAAAAAATAAGTTTTATCTAAAATGATGAGTACTCAACAAAAAAATTATTTTTTTTAGGTGGTTCAACCTCCAACCAAGTAGTTATATTTTAAACCAAAAAGGATTAAATTTCTATCAAAGTAGATGCATTTATTAAACGAAATGATTAAATTAAATTTTTTTTTAATTTTAGTAAAATAGTGAATGTCTAAACTAAAAATATAATCGTCAGGGGAAAGCAACTGCAAAAAATTAACAGAAATAGAAATACAAGACAAATAAATTAAAAATTTTAGCAGTAAATTAATTTTTTTGACTTGAAAATTCAAAAATTTGGTAAAGCATTGAACACTTTGCTAGAAAATTCGTTATTTTTGATATGAAAATAATTTTAATTGAAAAAATTTAACGACATATTCCATTTTTGGCTTAAAATTGATCTTTTTTAGTCGCGAATTAAACTGTTTGGTTTGTAATTCATGCATTCTGTTGAAATCTTTTTGGTGAGAAATTAAGCTTTTTATTTAAACAAACAATTAATTCTTAATATTAATTGCATTTTCAATTAATTAATTAATTTTTCGACAAAATAGTTAAATTTTTAACCAAATACTTGAATTTTCAACTAAAACAGGTCAAAATGCAACCAAAAATTGAATAGTTAAATTTCCAATAAAATAAAAAATAATTTTTACCAGCCAAGAAAATTCAACCATTTGGTTTAAAATTCTTGTATTTTGTTGAAAATTCTACTTTATTAGTAGAAAATTAATCCTCTTGGTTGAAAATTTAACTATTTTGTTGAAAATTCATATTTTTTGGTTCAATTCAACTGTTTATTATTTAAAATTGAAATCTTTATTCGTTGAAATATTTTTTAGTCGAAAATTCATATTTTTCATATTTTTCGGTTGCAAATTAAATTACTTTGTTAAAAATTCATTTTTTTTGGTTCAAGATTTAAAATTTTAGTTGAAAATTCATCTCTTTGGTTGACACATGAACTACCTCGTTGAAAATAAGTTTTTTTTTGCTAAAAATTAAATTTTTTAACTAAAATTTACAACTGTTTGGCTTGAAATTAAGATTTTTGTTGAAAATTCAAATGTTTTGTAGAAAATTCGATAATTTGTTATAAAATTCAACTCTTTGGGTAGAAATTTCATCTGTTTCGGATAAACATGCAAACTACTTTTTAACTAATTTTCATTTAAAATGATAATCTTTTCTTGCTTAAAATATCAATAACTGTTACACTTTTTGTAAATTTTTGTGATTTGACTATTTATCTCTTTTTGATGTCATTTTTTTTGGTTGAAATATCATCTTTTACATTTTTTGATGTAAATTCATCTTGTTCATCTAGCTTGAAAATTCAACTATTTTGTTTAAAATTTAACTGTTTTGTTAAAAATTTAATTATTGTACACTAAACAATGCAGGCTACATGGTTCGAAATTACAGTGAAAATTCAACAATTTTAATGAAACTTCATCCTTTTTGGTTGAAAATACAACTATTTTGTTAAAAATTCACATTTTCGGGTTGAAAATTTAATTCTTATGTAGAAAATTGGTATTTTCAGCTCGAAATTTGAACAATTTGGTCGAAAGTTAAATTACTTTGCAAACAAAATTTTTTTAGTTGAAGATTCATCAATTTAGTTAAAAATTCATTTTTTGGTTGGAAAATTAGACTATTTTTTGATAATTCGTTGTTTTTTTTTTTAAATTAATTTTTTCAAATGTAAATAGAAAGCCTTAAATCGTTAATATTTCAGAGTTTTAAATTTAAACTTTGAACGTTACAATTTCAATTGTTCTATTTAACAAATTTTTAAAAAATGTAACTGAAATTCTTGAATTTTGATGCATAAATAACAATTGAACAATTATCAATTTGGAACAGAATTGAGATAGTTTAAGAGATATTTACATGTTTTTAGAAAAACCAAACTAAATTTAGATTTCTGAAGTTTTCGAAATGAAATTTTGAAGCTTTTCAAGGATATTTAAAGATTTTAGAAAAAATAAAAATAAATTCGTAATTTTGCCGGGAAAATTTTAAATGATTTTTTATTTTGAAAAATAAATTTTAAGAGAATATTAAGAAAGATTGAAAACAAACTTTTTTTATTAATAAATGACAGTTGAACAATTATTATTTTGGAAAATAATCTAGCAAATTTAAAATATATTTAGAAGTTTTGAAAAGATTCCAAAATAATTTAAGACGTTTAAAGATTTCAAATTAGTTAATACACAATGTAGATTTTTGAAGATTTTGAACACAAAATTTCTAAGCTTTTTAGGAAATTTAAGAGGTTTCAAATGAATAAAAAATGTGTATAAAAATTCCTAGAAAAAATAACAATAATTTTTTTTTCAAATTAATTTTAAAAGAATATTTATTAAGATTTCCAAAATTGTCAGAAAAGAATCTGGATGATTTTAAGGTAGTTTTTTCACTGTTACAGGATTTTAAAAAAATTGTAGGAAAAATTATTAGATTCCTGGAGATTTCTTAAATTATGTTTTTAAAACAAATTTTTAAGAGAATATTTAAAAAGACTCCAAAACCATTTTTAATGTTTAAATTAATATTTCTAGCTTAAAATTGCATAAAATGATATAATTTTTAAAATTTATAAATTAAAAGTAATTTAGTCAATTATAGAGCGTCTGAATGAACAGTTTTTTAAGGTTTAATTTTAAATGTTTAAAATTCAAAAGTATGTTAAGTGTCTTAATTTGTGTTTCAGTATTTATAAATTCAAGTGAAAAATTTTTTATTTGGAAGAGTTCGAACATTTCAATTTCAATCACCGTGATCAATTCTTTCTTAATTGTTAAATTTTTATCTTCAGCCTATCTTTTTCTTAGTTGATAATTCGTCTTTTTTATACTATTTTACAGAAAATTCGTGATTTGTCTTAAAAGTTGAACAATTTGGATGAACTTTTTGTCTTTCTTGCCCAATAAATATTTGTTCAAAATTCGTCTTTTTTGTTGCAAAAATCATCTTTTTGGTTGAAGATTCCTTTTTTTGAAAATTAATTTTTTAGACTGAAAATTGAACTTTTCCACTTTTCGTTGAAAATTTATTTATTTTTAAGTTGATAATTTGTTTATTTTTATATTTGTTGAAAAATGTAACTATTTTGTT
>CAKNYM010052251.1:368245-391860 GCA_932195095.1 Andricus curvator
AATTCTCATCTTTGGTTGAAAATTCAACTATTTTGTTGAATATTCGTTTTTTTGATGTTTCTAGCCTAAAATTGCTTAAAATGATATAATTTTGAAAATTCATAAAGTAGAAGTATAAAAGTAAAAAATTTGCAGTTTAACGGCTTTTAATTTAAAAAAAATTTAGTTGAAAAGTGTTAAAAGCTTCCATTTTATACACGTAAATTATTGAGCGTTTGAGTGAACAGTTTTTTAAGCTTTAATTTTAAAAGTTTAAAATTCAAAAGTATGTTGAGTGTCTTAATTTGCGGTTGATTATTTATAACTTCAAGTGAAAAATTTTGTATCTTCAAGAGTCAAAAAGTTGTTTCTTTTTCGACCTAGGATGACAAATATAGAGAATATTGCAATTACATCATTTTAAATGACATATATGGTATCCAATCGACTGCTATATATTTGAAAAAAAAACTTCAAACGTAAGGTGTTTTGTTTTTTTAATAACGATCATTCATCATTGTCTTTTAATATTCTACCATTCCTTTAAAGTTTAAACATAGAAGCAAAGTTGAGATAATTTTAAATTAAGATGCGATCATGTATACATGATCGCATCTTAATTTAAAATTATCTCAACTTTGTAGTTGTAATTTTTTGTAAATTCTTTCAGAAAATAAAAACTACAATAAAATACAACAATTTAGATAAAAATACAAAAAAGTACAAAATTCGTCTCAATAATAGAAAAAAGTTGTACTTTCCTGTAATTTATTGTAATTATTTATAGATTCCTGTAAAAATAGTTTTAGTTTTCTGTACTTTTTTGATAAAAATTTTTCCACCAGGGGTGGTTCAAAATTACAGAAAAAAAACTTCATCTAATTTATGCATGGCCCCCATATGAAAAAACCCGCATGATCCACTGTGTACCAGGCTCCCCTACTTATCCTGAAAGAAGAACTACTGGATGTAAAGATGTCCTGATAGGATGGTTGAAAGATAAAATGAGGTATTCATTCTTAATTTCTTGTTTTACAAAGCCAGACTTTAATCTCTTTGGACCAATCTGACTTCGGCGCCCGCTAATTTGCTTGAGGCAATAATTCTTTGAGTTCGCCTTATGTGGGTCAAAATGATTCGGTAGCTTATTCCTTTCGTTTCACATCCTTTCGTTCCGGCCCCGTACAGAGCGTGACATTAATACTTATTGCTTTACAAAATTTTAATTACAAACCCATCCCTCCATTGCAAACCATCCGGTCAAAACGAAAAATTCATCTCAACATTTTTTTGTTATAACTATTTTTTATTTAATTTTTTAAAAATTTTTATTCATATATTTTATCGACAGTTTAATTAGCAATTAATTTTTTATTAACTAATAAATTAATAAATAATAATAATACAATTTTCAAGTTTTTGAATTTCAAAATTTTAATTTTCAAATTATTTTCTGTAAAATAGTATAAAAAATGGAGAAATTACATTTTCAAATAAAAATATTAATTTACAAACAAAAAAGAAACATTATTTATCAAGAAAAAAAGAACTGTTATTTATTTAAAATAAAAATAGTTTTTGGTTGCAATATTTACTAGTGCATTATTCGGTGGAAAGTCATTTCTTTTGTTGAAAATTCTGTTTTTTTTTTTTGTTGAAAATTAATATTTTCAACTGATAATTGAAAATAAATTCAAAATTAGTTGAAAATAATAATAATAAATAATGTATTTATTTATATATTATTCAATATAATTATTAATTTAATTTTATTAAATTTTATTTTAGTTTCAAAAAAGAATCTGGAAGCGTTTAAGGCGATTTTTTTTTTATTTTAAAAGATTTTTCAAAAAATTCAAAAAATTTTAAAAGATGTTTAGAATATTTGAAAAGATTTCTAAAAATTTTACTCAAGATTTCAAAACCAAAAATTGAAATCATACCATTTGAAAAACGTTGCTTAAAAGCAAGTGAATTTTAAATCTTTTAGCCAGTACAAATTTCGAAAGAGCTAAGCCTAAAATAAACCAAATTTGCATAAATTTAAAATTGGACTCATGCAAATTTGGGAGCGTTAAATTAGAAATTACTTAATATAGAAGAAATAGATTTCAGAAATAAATTTAAAGAAAGCAATGAATTTCAATGAATTGGAATGAGTGCCCTCAAGTCTACCAATCTCGTAGAATTTGACTAAGATATTACACAAGTCGAAGAAAAGTTTGGAAATTTGATTAAAAATTCGTAATTTGACTTCGGAGAAATGTTCCTGAAGTGACAGAGAAATATGAGAGAAATTTTGTACTTAAAAGAGAATAAAATTATCTCTAAACTTCGAGATAAAGTTTCACAAAAAATAATCTTCAGCAATTGTTTATCTATAATTAGATAAATCACTATTTTCAGAGAAATTTTGTTCAGAAGAAACTCTTGCACAATACTGATTTGCCGTGAGAATATCATATTTTGAATGTTTATAATAAATTAAAACAAATCTAAAATAAATTTAATTTTTTGAGATTTTCTAAAACTTTGACTCGGAAATTTCTTTCTTTTAGCGAACAAATGATCCCCCATTTTCGCCAGATTTTTTAAAAAATATTCAAAAATTCGACATTTTTAAGTTTCACAAAAAAAAATGTATAAGGGTGCCCCTCAAATTTTTTTCGTCATGAAAAAAAGTTTATTATATATAAAATTTGAAGCTGCGATTTTATCATAAAGTTGAGATTAAAAAGTCTAATCTAGCCCTAAAATTTTTTTTAAATATTAAACTTTTAGGAAATATTATTACTTTGGTGACAACAATTTCTAATATTGGAATAACTGAAGAAAACTTCTGGAAAATAAAAAATAATTAAAAAAAATCGATAAATTCTGAAGGAAAATCTGTGAAACCTTATTTTTTATATTTAATTTAAAAAAAAAACTTTTTTGGCCTAATCACTCGCATATAAAAAACTGTTCACAATAATTAGCTTTCAATGCATAATTTACTTGAAATTTCAGAAGAAAATTTTTTTAAATTTTGAAAGGTTTCAAGAGAATACAATTTTGTTTTTTAGATTCCTTAGAAAAATTGTAATGATTTTTTATTTTAATAAATGAATTTTAAGAGAAAATTGAAAAAGAGTTCGAAACACCTCGAATGATTTCTTAAAATTTCAGAAAAAATGTAGACAATTTAAAAAAAAAATTTAATTTTGCAAGATTGAAAATTTTTAGAAAAAATTCAATAATAATTTTCAAGTTGAAAAGATTTTAAAAAATTAATGCAAAGATATTCTTCAAAAAGATTTTAAAACTTTTCAAAAGATTTCCAAAATTGCCAAAAAAAGTATCTGGAAGATTTTAAGGCGATTTTTTTTATTTGGCAAGAGTTTTCAAAAAATTCAGGAAAGATTCAAAACATTTCAAAAGATATTTAGAATATTTGAAAAGCTTTCAAAAATAATTTAAAATTTAAAAAGATTTCAAAAAATTTAACTCAATTTGCAGGCTTTTGAAGATTTCGAAATAAAACTTTGAAGCTTTTTAACGATTTTGGAAAGTTTCAAGACAATAAAAAAATTCGCTAATATTTCTGGAAAAGTTTTAAATAACTGTTCATTTAAAAAAATCAATGTTAAAAGATTATTTAAGAATATTTTAAAACATGTAATAATCTTTCCAGAAATTTAAAAAAAAAGATCGAAAAGGTTTTAAGGCAATTTTTTAATTTTGAAAGAGTTTTAATTTAGTTTTTAATTTAGGAATTTTGAGGAAATTCAAAAAAAAAATTAATATTTAAAAGATTTTCGAACATTTATAAAATTTTTTGAATTTCTTTTGAACATCTACAAGTCTACTTTTAAAAATTAACTCTTTTGGTAGAAATTTCATATTTTTTGGTTGAAATAACAACCATTGCATTTTTTAATAAAAATTCATCTTTGTAGTTTAAAAATTCAACTATTTGGTTAAAAATTTAACTATTTTGTTGAAAATTCAACTATTTTATTAAAAATTCGTTTTTTGGGATCAATTGAACTGATTTTCATTTTAAATTAATTTTTTTTTATTGATATATCAACTATTACATTTTTTGTGAACAATTTATCTTTTTTGGTAAAACATTAATCTTTTTGGTAGAACATTTATCTACTTCGTGAAAAATTTAACTATTCAGTGGAAAATTAAGTTTTTTGTTAAAAATTCATATTTTGGTGTTAAAAAATTAAATTTTTTGGTAGAAAATTCGACTCTTTCCGTTGAATTTAACTGTTATTTATTTAAAATAAAAATATTTTTTGTTTGAAATATTTACTATTACATTATTCGGTGGAAATTCATTTCTTTTGTTAAAAATTCTGTTTTTTTTGTCGTTGAAAATTAATATTTTCAACTGATAATTTAATTATGACAGTTGAAGATTCATTTTTTTGTTGAATATTCATATCTTTAGTCGAAAGATTTTTTTTCGAAAATTCAACTACTTCGATAACTATTAACTATTTTGTTGAAAAGTCGTTTCTTTTTTGTTTGAAAATTTATTTTTTCATTTGAAAATGTAACTTTTCGATTTTTTGTTTAAAATTTATTTTTTTGTTTAGTTGAAAATTTATCTTTTTCATACTATTTTACAGAAAATTCGTGATTTGTCTTAAAAGTTCAAAAATTTGGATGAAAATCTTTCCTTTCTTAACCGCTAAATATTTTTTGAAAATTCGTATTTTTTTTGAAAAAATCATCTCTTTGGTTGAAGATTCCTTTTTTTGAAAATTAATTTTTTTGACTGAAAATTTATTTAATTTTTAGTTGATAATTTGTTTAAAAATGTAACTATTTTGTTGAATATTCGTCTTTTTTTGAAAATTAATTTTGTTGACTGAAAATTTAAGTTTTCCGCTTTTCGTTGAAAATTTATTTATTTTTTAGTTGATAATCCAATTATTTGTTTGAAAATTTACCTATTTTGTTAAAAATTTCATTATTTTATTGAAAATTCCCATCTTTGGTTGAAAATTCAACTATTTTGTTGAATATTCGTCTTTTTGAGATAAATTGAACTTTTTTTGATTAAAAATTAAAGTCTTTGATGATTGAAATATCAACTATTACATTTTTTCTTGAAAATTCATCTTATTGGTAGAAAATTAATTTTCATGGTTTAAAATTCATCTTTCTGGTTTTAAAAAATATTTTTTTTTTTTTGGTTGACATATAAAATATTACATTTTTTTATGAGAATTCATCTTGGTAGTTTAAAAATTCAATTATTTGGTTAAAATTGAACTTGAATTTAATTTTTGTTAAATTTGAATATTTTATTGAAAATTCTAATCTTTGGTTAAAAAGTCAACTATTTTCTTGGCAATTCGTCTTTTTTGGATGAATTAAACTGTTTTTGATTGAAACATTAACTACTACATTTTTTCGTTAAAAATTTAACTTTTTTGTAGCAAATTAATCCTCTTGGTAGAAAGTTCGTCTATTTGGTGTAAAAATTCAACTATTTTGTTAAAAATGAACTTTTTTCTTGAAAATTCACATTCTCGGGATGAAAAATTTAATTGGTAAAAAAAGAACTACTTTGTTAAAAATTTTCTTTTTTTGGTTGAAGTTGAATCTTTTTGGTTAAATATTTAATAATTATATAATTGTTGTCAGTACGGTAAGTAATATTTCCTGAAAGATCCATAATTTTAATAAATTTTTCAGGATGAATTTGACTTCCTAATGGTGATCCCAGCTAATCTGATAATCAATTATTTTCTCATAATCTTTATGGGGAAAAAATTGCCTTTCGCATAATAATGTTTACAGTCGATTAAATTCAAGTCACGTAACATATTAATGTAACGAGCTGTACCAACAAGGCTCGTTTTCGCTTATGCCACGTCCATGGTATTGACTCTTTTAATAAGGCCCATTCTACAATGAACCAAAAATTTTTAAATAAAAAAACAATTTTTTTATTTAATTTGATTGAAAATTTATGCAATTGATAATCATCTTTTAGCCGCTACTTTTCATTTTTTCAAAGACAAAATCTTTTATTTATGTATTTATAAAAAATGTACATACATCTTCAGTCTGTTTTGAATTATTGTGGAATTGACATGAGGACCAAACGTAAGAGAGATAAAAAATCGGAGAAATCGAGTCGCAATGCAAAGAAGCGCGCACGCGGTAATGTAAAATGTACATATTTACATACCTGTAGAAAAGTTGCCAACTGTCTGTATCTTGCAACCCATCCCGTTTTTCTCAAGTAAAATCCCACACGTTCGTGATAAATTGACATTTAAAAAATAAAAAATAAAACAATAAAAAAGATTGGGAATGGGTCAATTATTTGATTTAATTATTTTTCCTAGTGTTTTTATTTCACTTATGGCATTTATTACACTTTTTGTTGCATATTAGATTTTTTTTAAATCGGATACGTTCGAGATAAATTGCCATTTGAAGACTAAAAACAATAAAAAAGATTGGGAATGGATCAATTAATAACATTTTTTTCCTAGTGCTTTTTATTTCACTTATGGCATTTATTAACACGTTAAGAGATAAATTGTCATTTGAAGAATGAAATAACAATGAAAAACATCAGAAATGGTCAATTATTTAATGTCAATATTTTTTCTAGTGTTTTTTATTTCACTTATGGAATTTATTACATTTTTGGTTGTATATTAGATTTTTTTTTAATCCGATACGTTCGCGATAAATTGGCATTTGAAGACTGAAGAAACAATAAAAAAGATTGGGAATGGATCAATTATTTAAATTTTGTTCTGTAGTGCTTTTTATTTCACTTATGGCATTTATTCCACTTTTTGTTGTACATCACCATTCTTTTAAATCCGACATGTTAAGAGATAAATTGGCATTTGAAGCATGAAATAACAATGAAAAAGATCGGGAATGGTCAATTATTTCATTTAATTTTTTTTCACAGTGCTTTTTGTTAAAAAAAATGAGAAAGATTGGGAATGGGTCAGTTAATTAAATTATTTTTCATAGTGATTTTTATTTCACTTATGGCATTTATTCCACTTTTTGTTGTACATCACAATTTTTTTTAAATCCGACACGTTAAGAGATAAATTGGCATTTGAAGAAGGAAATAACAATGCAAAAGATCAGGAATGGTCAATTATTTAATTTAAATATTTTTTCTAGTGTTTTTTATTTCACTTATGGAATTTATTACACTTTTTGTTACATATTGGATTTTTTTTAAATCTGATACGTTCGAGATAAATTGGCATTTGAAGACTGAACAAACAATAAAAAAGATTCGGAATGGGACAATTATTTGATTTGATTAATTTTCATATTGCTTTTCGTTTCACTTATGTGGCATATATTCCAAGTTTTTGTTGCATATTAGATTTTTTTTAATCCGATACGTTCGAGATAAATTGGCATTTGAAGACTGAACAAACAATAAAAAATATTGGGAATGGATCAATTATTTAAATTTTTTTCTGTAGTGCTTTTTATTTCACTTATGGCATTTATTCCACTTTTTGTTGTACATCACAATTCTTTTTAATCTGAAACGTTAAGAGATAAATTGGCATGTGAAGAATGAAATAACAATTAAAAAGATCGGGAATGGTCAATTATTTAATTTAATTATTTTTCACAGTGCTTTTTGTAAAAAAAATGAGAAAGATTGGGAATGACTCAGTTAATTAAATTATTTTTCATAATGATTTTTATTTCACTTATAGCATTTATTCCACTTTTTGTCGTACATGACAATTTTGTGATATCCGACACGTTAAGAGATAAATTGGTATTTGAAGAATGAAATAACAATGAAAAACATCGGAAATGGTCAATTATTAATTTAAAATATTTTTCCCAGTGTTTTTTATTTCACTTATGGTATTTATTATACTTTTTGTTGCATATTCGATTTTTTTAATCCGATACGTTCGATATATATTAGCATTCGAACAATGAAAAATAGACAATAAAAAAGATTGGGAATGGATCAATTAATTAAATTATTTTTCATAGTGCTTTTTATTCAACTTATGGCATTCATTATACTTTTTGTTGCATATTAGATTTTTTTTAAATCCGATACGTTCGAGATAAATTGGCATTTGAAGAACAAAAAATATAAGGAATGGGTCTAGTATTTAATTTAATTATTTTTCGTAGTACTGTTCATTTCACTCATGACATTTATTCCACTTTTTCTTGCATATGAGATTTTTTATCATCAACCAAGTTCGAGATAAATTGGCATTTAAAAACTGAAAAAAAAACAATAAAAAAGATTGGGAATGGTTCAATTATTTGATTGTATTATTTTCCATATTGCTTTTTGTTTCACTTATGTGGCATATATTCCAATGTTTGTTGCATATTAGAATTCTTTCAATCTGATACGTTCGAGATATATTGGCATTTGAAGAATGAAAAAAGACAATAAAAAAGATTGGGAATGGGTCAATTATTTGATTTAATTATTTTTCATATTGCTTTTTGTTTCACTTATGTGGCATATATTCCAATTTTTGTTGCATATTAGAATTTTTTTAACCGATACGTTCGAGATATATTGGCATTTGAAGAATGAAAAAAGACAATAAAAAAGATTGGGAATGGATCAATTAAATGATTTTTTTTTTCGTAGTCATTTATGGCATTTATTCCACTTTTTGTTGTACATCACATTTTTTTTAAATCCGACACGTTAAGAGATAAATTGGCATTTGAAGAAGGAAATAATAATGAAAAAGATCGGGAATGGTGAATTATTTAATTTCAATATTTTTCCTAGTGTTTTTCATTTCACTTATGGCATTTATTACACTTTTTGTGGCATATTAGATTTCTTTTAATTCTGATACGTTCGAGATAAGTTGGCATTTGAAGACTGAAAAAACAATAAAAGAGATTGGGAATGAAGAATTTAATTATTTTTCATATTGCTATTTGTTTCACTTATGTGGCATATATTCCGATGTTTGTTGCATATATGGATCAATTAATTAATTTTTTTTCTGCAGTGCTTTTTATTTCACTTATGGCATTTATTTCACTTTTTGTTGTACATCACAATTTTTTTTAATCTGACACGTTAAGAGGTAAAACATTTGAAGAATGAAATAACAATGAAAAAGATCGGGAATGGTCGATTATTTAATTTAACTATTTTTCACAGTGCTTTTTGTAAAAAAAAAAATGAGAAAAATTGGGAATGGGTCAGTTAATTAAATTATTTTTCATAGTGATTTTTATTTCACTTATGGCATTTATTCCAGTTTTCGTTGTAGATACAATTTTTTTTAATCCGACACGTTAAGCGATATATTGGCATTTGAAGAATGAAAAAAAGACAATAAAAAAGATTGGGAATGGATCAATTATTTAAATTTTTTTCCTTAGTGCTTTTTATTTCACTTATGGCATTTATTATACTTTTTGTTGCATATTCATTTTTTTTTAATCTGACGAGTTCGAGATAAATTGGCATTTGGAGAACAAAAAAAGACAATAAAAAAGATTGGGAAAGGATCAATTAATTAAATTTTTTTGTAGTGCTTTTTATTTCACTTATGGCATTTATTCCACTTTTTGTTGTACATAACAATTTTTTTAAATCCGACACGTTAAGAGATAAATTGGCATTTATGAATGAAATAACCATGAAAAAGATCGGGAATGGTCAATTATTCAATTTAATTATTTTTCATAGTGCTTTTTGTTTAAAAAAACAATAAGAAATATTGGGAATGGGTCAGTTAATTCAACTATTTTTCTTAGTGATTTTTGTTTCACTTATGGCATTTAATACACTTTTTGTTGCATATTATTTTTTTTCAATCTGACACGTTCAAGATAAATTGGCATTTGAATAACAAAAAAAAAAAAAATTAAAAAGATAGGGAATGGGTCAATTATTTAATTTCATTATTTTTTGTAGAGCTTTTTACTTCACTTATGGCATTTATTACACTTTTTGTTACATCTTAAATTTTTTTTATCCGACAATTTCGAGATAAATAATTGGCATTCGGAGACTAAAAAAGAATAAAAATGATTGGAAATGGATAAATTCTTTTTTTTGGGCGCTTTTTATTTCACTTATGGCATTTATTCGCCTTTTTGTTGCATAATAATTTTTCTTTAATCCGACAAGTTTGAGATAAATTAACATTTGAAAACTGAAAAAAAAATATTGGGAATGGGTCTATTATTTAATTGAATTATTTTTCATAGTGCTTTTTATTTCACTTATGGCATTTTTCCACTTTTCGTTACATGTTGAATTTTTTTTTAAAATCTGACACCTTCAAGATAAATTTGCATTTGAAGGCTGAAAAAAAAACAATAAAAAAGATTGAAAATTGTTAAATTATTTATTTATTAAATTTAGTTATTTTTGGGTTGAAAATGAAATTATCGTGGTAGAAAATTTACCTATATTATTAAAAATTCGTTTCTTTTTTGGTTGAAAATTAATTTTTTTTTAAACTAAAAATTTAACTATTTCATTTTTGGTGAAAATTTTGATTTTTTAGTCGAAAATTCATGTATTTTGTTGAAATTTCGTTTTATTGGTAGAAAATTAAGATTTTTGCTTGAAAATTCATCTTTTTGTTAAAAAACTTAACTGTTTTGTTGAAAGTTCACGTATTTTGTTAAAAATTCGTTGTTTAGTAGAAAATTAATCCTCTTGCTAGAAAATTTAACTATTTATTGGAAAATTCCTATATTTTGGTAGAATATTAATCTTCTTACTTGAAAATTCGTATTTTTGGTTGAAAACTTAACTATTTTGGTAAAACATTTAACTATTTTGTTGACAATTCTTTTTTTTTTGTGCAACATTAATTTTTCACCTGAAAATGTAACTATTCCATTTATTATTGTAAATTTATCTTTTTTAGTTAAAAATTCAACTATTTGGTTAATAATTCAACTATTTGTTTGAAAAAATCCATATTTTTCAAATATTTTATCTTTTTTTGTATAAAATTAATCTTCTTGGCTAAAATTCAACTCCTTGATTGAAAATTCATCTCTTTCGTTGAAAACTAAACTATCTTGTTAAAAATTAGTTTTTTTTAATAATTAGATTTTTAAATTAAAAAATTCCATTTTTTGTTGAAAATTTAACTTTTTTTAGTTGAAATTTCAACTCCTTGGTTGAAATTTGAACTACTTTGTTATGAACTCAGTTTTCTGATTAAAGATTCTTGAATTTTTTTCAAAATGGTTTGGTCGAAAATTCATCCATTTAATTGAATATTGACCTATTTCTCAAAAATTCGTCTTTTTTTCGTTTCATTCAACTGGTTGATAATTTGTTGCTTTTTGTTGAAAATTTGTTGTTTCTCATTGAAAATTAGTTTTCTGAACTAGAATTTCAACGATTCCACTTTTGGTTGAAAATTAATCTGTTTTAGTTGAAAATTCAACTATTTCATTGAAAAATCTTTTTTCTTGACAATTTTGTTCAAAATTCATCTATTCGGTTTAATATTGAACCATTTTTGTTAAATTCGACTTTTTTCGTTGAATTCAACGGGTTGATAATTCGTTATTTTTCGGGATGAAAATTCAACTGTCTTTCAAAAATTTGTCTTTTTGGTTTAAAAAATCAACTATTTGGTTGACAATGCAGCTGCCAATTTTTTTTGGTTCGACTTTGTTGGTCTTTATTAATGTATCGACACGGATCAAAATTTAATTTTTTCCATGTGTTACAAAACCTTTGCCCCCCCCCATTTAGTAATATGTGGACGCTCCCCAACTGATAAATCTTTTTTTTAAATAATTTTTTTCTGAAAAAAGATCTTCTCCTTTCGACACAAATCAAATTTTTTCAAGGAATCTGTATTATCATCGGAGAATAACAGAAAATATTCAACGTCTTTTCAGACTAGATGGAGCTATTGAAGAAAAATTATTTTAAATAATTTTTTTCTGAAAAAAAAATCTTCTCCTTTCGCTCCGCTGGGAATAGAACCACAGAACTACTGATTTCCGGTCAGGTGCTTTCCCATTAAGCTACTAGAGAGATCGAGAAAAGAAACTTTTTTTCAGAAATACACGCATTATTTTGCTAGACGGTACAAATCAAATTTTTCAAGGAATCTGTATTATCATTAGAGAATTATCATTATCTGTGGTTCGATTCCTAGCGGAGCGAAAGGAGATCTTTTTCCAGAAAAAAATTATTTAAAATAATTTTTCTTTCAAAGCTCCATCTAGTCTGAAAAGACGTTAAATATTTTCTGTTATTCTCTTTTTTTTAATCATAAAAAAGATTTGGTTTAAATTACAGAAAATCAGAAAAAAATGTATTTTAATATGAAAGAGGAATACATTGAAATAAATTTTTCGTTCGAAAGAAACCATGCAATCGTTGACAATACTGTTGGGTTGGCCACAGGGCGAAAAATCAGAGCAACCTCGGTCGTTGGCCGGCGTTTCCTGCTTCGTTTTTCTTTTTTCTCGGCTGCTCAAAGAGATCTACCTACATTATCGTAAAAGGCGAAGGCTTATGAAAAATGGCCCATAATTCCTTGAACATCCAAATTTTATCAAAATTTATATCTCTTCTGCAAAAAGACTAATAATATCAAGTTTTACATAAATATACAACTCCACTGAGTCAGGAAAAAAATAAAAGCTTTTATCAGATCAGAATTTATAAACCAAGATGGCTGATATAACTAAAATAATTTTTTTCTGAAAAAAGATCTTCTTCTTTCGCTCCGCTGGGAATCGAACCACAGAACTACTGATTTCCGGTCAGGTGCTTTACCATTAAGCTACTAGAGAGACCGAGAGAAGAAACTTTTGTCCGAAAATACACGCATTATTTTGCTAGAGGGTACAAATCAAATTTTTTTAAGAAATCTGTATTATCAGTAGAGAATAACAGAAAAAATTTGACGTCTTTTCAGACTAGATGAAGCTATGAAAGAAAAATTATTTTAAATAATTTTTTTCTGAATAAAGATTTTCTCCTTTTGTACAAATCAAATTTTCTACAGGAATCTGTATTATCATTAGAGAATAACAGAAAAAATTTAACGTCTTTTCAGACTAGATGAAGCTATGAAAGAAAAATTATTTTAAATAATTTTTTTCTGAAAAAAGATCTTCTCCTTACGGTACAAATCAAATTTTGTCGAGGAATCTGTATTATCATTGGAGAATAACTGAAAATATTTAACTTCTTTTCAGACTAGATGGAGCTATGAAAGAAAAATTATTTCAAATAATTTTTTTGGAAAAAATTTAATATTTTCTGTTATTCTCCAATGATAATACAGATTCCTTGATATAATTTAATTATACCTTCATTTTATAAGTAAATAGTGGACAATCAACAAAATTTACATCATTTCTCCATCATTATTCAGATATATCTGAGATGGAATACACTTTTTTTGCAAATTCCGGCTTTTCGAGAAAGTTTTTGATAACAGACTTCAGAGCCCAAAATGCTCACAAAAAAGGGGAAATTAGGTGATTTTTCCCCAGAAGAGGGGAATAATAGGGGAATAAACTCTTTTAAATAATATCAATGAAATAACATATTCCCAAATTTCAAAGTCGAAATATATTGCATTTTCAAGAAAATAGTTGTATTTTCAAACAAAAAATATGAACGTTTTACCTTATTTTCTACCAAAGCAGATGAATTTTCAACAAAAAAATCAAATTTTCAAGGTAAAAATTCGAAAGATAAATTTTTAAAAACATAAATCAATTGTCAACCAAACATTTGCATTTACAACGAAATAGTAGAACTTTCAAGCAAAAGAGAGCAATTTTCAACAAAATATGTTTATTTTGAAACAAATAGTTGAATTTTAACAACAAAAAATAAATTTAAAAAAAATTAAAAAATGTTTAAAAAATGAGAATAAAAACGTCAAATTTTCAAGCAAAAATACTAATATTTATAAAACAGTTTAAATTTCAACTTAAAAATACGTATTTTCAACAAAAAAATTAATTTTCAATCAAATAGTTGAATTTTCTACGGAAATAGTTTAATTATCGATCACAAAGATTATTTTTCAATCAATAATAGAATAGTTAAAATTCATTTTAAAAAATTAACTACAAGCAGAAAAAAAAAGAATTTACAACAAAATATTTAAATTTTCAATCAATTAGTTGAACTCTCTACCAAAATAGTTAAATTATCGATTAAAAAGGTAATTTTTCAACCAATAATAGAATAGTTAAAGTTTCAGTTCAAAAATTAATTCAAAACAAAAAAAAACGAACAGATGCATTTTGAACGAAAAAGTAAATTTTCAACCAAGAAAAATGAATTTTCCACCAAATAGTTCAATTTTCAAGCAAAAAATAAGAATTTTCAACAAAAAAGTTGCATTTTTAACCAAACAGTAGAATTCTGATCCTATAAAGATGAATATTTCTAAACTAAAAGACATTTTTCAATAAAATAGGTTAATTTTGCAGCATAGAAATATTTTTCAGTCCGGAAAGAAAAAAAAAATCAACGAAATTTTTGAATTTTCAAGCTAAAAAGACGAATTGTTAACAAATCAGTTGAACTTTTAAATAAAAAAGAGAAATTTTCACCTAAAAATAAAAAAAAAACAATTGAATTCTCAGCCAAATAAATAAATTTTTAACAAAATAGTTGTATACTCATCCAAAACAGATTGTAAACAAAATTGTTGATTTTTCAACAAAAACGTTAATTTCCAAATGAACAGTTTAATTTTCTCTCAAAATAGTTGAATTTTAAATTCAAAAAGTCGAATTTTCTACAAAACAGTTGAATTTTTAGCAAAAACGTAAAATTTTAACTAATTAGTTGAATTTTCTACCAAAATAGTTCAATTTGAAATTCAAAAAGACGAATTTTCTACAAAACAGTTGAATTTTCAACAAAAACTTTAATTTTGAACTAAATAGTTGAATTTGAAAGTCAAAAAGACGAATTTTCGACAAAATAAATGAAATTTTAACCAAAAAGTTGGATTTTTCCACAAAAGAGATAAATTTTTAACCAAAATTAAATAGTTGAATTTTCATTTAAAAAATTAACTCAAAACCAAAAAACAATAAATTTTAGATCAAAGAGATGGATCCTCAAACAAAAAAATAAATTGTTAACAAAGTACAATAGATCAACCAAGTAGTTCAACTTTCAACGAGTTAGTGGAATTTTCAACCAAAACAGATGAATTCTCCACAAAATGGTTAATTTTCAAAAAAAAAAAGTTAAATTTTCAATCAAGGAGATCAATGTTTATCAACAAAATTAATTTTTTGCAAGGTAGTTGAAATTTCTACCAAGAAGTTTAAGTTTCAGCCAGGTATTTGAATTTTCAACTAATAAAGAATTCTCAACCAAAAATTTAATAGTTGATACTTCAACTAAAAATTTTAATTTTAAATGAAAAACTGTTAAATTCAATAAAAGAAGAAGAACTTTCAATGGAATAATTAAATCCTCAGCTAAAAAAAAAATAGTTACCAAAGAAGATAAATTTTTAAACAGAAAAGGCAAATTTGCAACTAAGAAAAAAAATTTGCTACAAAACAGTTGAATTGTCTACCCACAAATATGAAATTTCAACAAAAAGTTAGTTGGCAGTAAAAAGGATCACTTTTCAACAAAATAGTTGAATTTTCATAAAAATAATTAAATATTTAACCAAAAAAGATGAATTCTCAACCAAAAATATAATAGTAGACTTTTCGATTGAAAAGTATGAACTTTCAACTAAAAAAGATGAATTCTTAACGAGAAATACAGTGATTGATATTTCAACCGAAAGAAAAGATTTTAATTTTAAATAAAAAATAATTAGGGGAGACCACCCTACAGTAGATAATGATCGTACAGTAGAGCCTATTCTTTGAAAAATAGCCAAACTCTTAATTTGCTCATGACAATCATTTAAATAACTAATAAATCTTAGAAATTTGCAAAGCATAATAGAAAAAATTCATCGGAAAGATATTCTCACTTAATTATGTAAAAAATTGACCCTATTTGTTGAAAAATAGCCAAACTTTGAATTTGTTTATAAAAGTTGTTTAAATAATTATTAATTTTTGTAAATTTACCAAACAACATAGAAATGAGTCATCGGAAAGACAACCTTAGTTGACTCCGTAAACAAATTGTGTTTATTCCTTGAAAAATAGCGAAATTTCGAATATATTAGAGAAAATTGTTTAAATAATTAATAATCATTGTAAATTTGCAAAGTAACGTAGGAAAGATTTATTGGAAATACATTCTTAGTTGATTCCGTGAACAAATTGAGCCTATTCGCTGAAAAATAGCGAAACACTGAATTTGTTTACGGGAATTGTTTAAATAATTAATCATTCTTGCAAATTTACAGAAACAATCATCAGAAAGACTTCATTAGTTGTCCTTGTAAACAAATTGTGCCTATTTCTCGAAAAATAGCCAAACTCTATATATGTTTGTAAAAATTGTTTGAATGATTAATAATTATTATAAATTTCCAAAGTATCGTAGAAAACAGTCATTAAAAATACGTTCTTTCTTCATTCCCTAAACTGATTGATCTTACTCGTTGAAAAATGTTCAAGCTCCTAATTTGCTTATGAAAGTTTTTAAATAAGTAATAATTTTTGATAATTTGCAAAGAATCATACAAAAGAGTCATTGGATATATATTCTTAGTTTATTCTGTACAAAAATTGAGCCTATTTATTAAAAAATAGCCAAACTCTATATATAGTGAAGAGTCATCGGAAAGACATTTTTAGTTGACTCCGTGAACAAATTGTGCCTATTCCTCGAAAAATAGCCAAACTCTAAATTTTGTTCATGAAAAATGTTTGAATAATTAATAATAATTGTGAATTTCCAAAGTATCGTAAAAAAGAGTTATTGGAAACACATTCTTCTTAATTCCCTAAACTCATTAATCTTATTCGTTGAAAAATGTTCAAGCTCCTAATTTGCTTATGAAAATTTTTAAATGAATAATAATTCTTGATAATTTGCAAAGAATCATACAAAAGAGTCGTTGGATATATATTCTTAGTTAATTCTGTACAAAAATTGAGCCTATTTATTAAAAAATAGCCAAACTCTAAATATAGTAAAGAGTCATTGGAAATACATTCTTAGTTGATTTCGTGAACAAATTGAGCCAATTCCCTGAAAAATAGCCAAACACTGAATTTGTTTACGGGAATTGTTTAAATAATTAATCATTCTTGCAAATTTACAGAAACAATCATCACAAAGACTTCATTAGTTGTCCTTGTAAACAAAGTGTGTCTATTTCTCGAAAAATAGCCTAACTCTAAATATGTTTGTAAAAATTGTTTGAATGATTAATAATTATTGTAAATTTCCAAAGTATCGTAAAAACAGTTATTAGAAATACGTTCTTTCTTCATTCCCTAAACTGATTGATCTTATTCGTAGAAAGATGTTCAACCTCCTAATTTGCTTATGAAAGTTTTTAAATAAATAATAATTCTTGGTAATTTGCAAAGAATCATACAAAAGAGTCATTGGATATATATTCTTAGTTAATTCTGTACAAAAATTTATCCTATTTATTAAAAAATAGCCAAACTCTAAATATAGTAAAAAGTCATCGGAAAGACATTTTTAGTTGACTCCGTAAACAAATTGTGCCTATTCCTCGAAAAATAGCCAAACTCTGAATATGTTCTTAAAAATTGTTTGAATAATTAATAATTATTGTAAATTTCCAAAGTATCGTAAAAAAGAGTTATTGGAAACACATTCTTTCTTGATCCCCTAAACTAATTGATCTTATTCGTTGAAAAATGTTCAAGCTCCTAATTTGCTTATGAAAATCTTTAAATGATTAATAATTCTTGATAATTTGCAAAGAATCATGCAAAAGAGTCATTGGATATATATTCTTAGTTAATTCTGTACAAAAATTGAGCCTATTTATTGAAAAATAGCCAAACTCTAAATATAGGAAAGAGTCATCATAAAGACATTTTTAGTTGACTCGGTAAACACATTGTGCCTATTCTTTGAAAAGTAGCCAAACTCTGAATATGTTTATAATAAATGTTTAAATAAATAATTATTATTGTTTCACAAATTATCGTAAAAAAGAGTTATTGGAAACACATTATTGGTGATTCTGTAAAAAAATTGAGCCTATTCGTTGAAAAATGGCCAAACTCTTCATTTGTTGAAATAATTAATAACTATTGTAAATTTGCTAAGAATCGTAGAAAAGAGTTATTGGAAATACATTTTTTCTTCATTCCCTAAACTAATTGATCCTATTCGTTGAAAAATGGCCAAGCTCTTAATTTGTTTAGGAAAATTGTTGATTTTTAACCCAAAAATCTGAATTTTCAACATAGAAGCTCATTTTCAGCCAAATACTTGCAAAGCAGTCACAAAAGAGATGAATTAAAAAAAATAAAAGACAAATTTGCAACTAAGAAAGAAATTTCGACAAAACAGTTGACTTTTCTACCAAAAAAAAAATGATTTTTCAACCAAAAATATAATAGTAAGCTTTTCACTACAAAAGAATTAACTTTCAACCGAAAATAGTTGGATTGGGTTCTATTAATACACTTAAAATTTAAGCGAAAAAACGAGAAAAAGATGAAAAAGGGAAGTTTTTTGAAAATAGGGGAAAAAAGAGGAAATCTTCAATAAAGAGGAAAATATTCCAAAGAGTGTGAAGTCTGTAATAACACGTTTTATCAGATCAGCTACCCAGATAGCTAAAATAATTTAATCATACCTTTACTTTATGAGTAAATAGTGGACAATCAAGAAAGTTGTCATCATTTGTATATCTGGAGTAGATTGTTTTTTGCAACTTCCGGCTTTTTGATAAATAAAAGCAGGTTTGACATATCGTATCATGGATCATAATAGGCTCTTATCACTGATAGCTTTGACACATGATAACTCGGTCGAAAATAAGGTTAGACATTTTTTTTAAACAGTTAGAAAGCTTATGAAATTCCACGTCGAATTACTTTCATCAGAGATATTTCTGATTTTTTGGAAAGGATATATCACGGTACAATTGTTTTTTTCCCAAGAATTTCTCGAATTTTTTTACTTTGATTTCAATTCGTGTTACAACTTAGGAAAGTTGTAGAAACAATTTGAAATTTACAGGGCGCAATATCCAAAATCTTATCTTTAATTTGAGCCAATAAAACCTCAAAAATCTTAATGGGTTCGCGAGATATGATTAAAAATGTCCAAGCGTATCCGTCTCGATTTTCAGCCGGCGTAACCAGCGACCTCGTAACCGGCCTCGCTGGTTACGCCGATTAAAACTTGACACAGAAACGCTTGGACATTTTTATGCATGTCTCGGGAACGCGTTAAGATTTCTTAGGTTTTACTGGCTCAAATTAAAAATAAGATTTTAAATATTGCATCTTTTAAATTTCATTATTTTGTCACATTTTTCCTAAGTCATAGCGCGAGTGTTAAGGTACAAAATTCCAGAAATTTTCGGTGAACACCGCAAGCGGTGATCGCCGACTGAAACTCAACGCAGATACGCTTGGACTTTTTTATTCATATCTCGGGAACACTTGAAGATTTCTTAAGTTTTATTCGCCCAAATTAAAGATAAGATTTCAAGGATTGCATCCTAAAAATTTCATTATTTTGTCACATTTTTTCTAAGCCATAGCACGACTTAAAGTTGAGATAAAAAATCTGAGACATTTTCGGCGTTTACCGTTCTCGCGGTCAACATCGGCGATCGCCGACTGAAAATCGACGCAGACACTTTGAAAAAATTAAATATATTTTTAACCAAATAATTGAATTATCAAACTAAAAAATATCATTTTTTAACGAAAAAGAGAAAAGAAAAATTGTAATGAAAAAAAATTAATTTAAAAAATCGAATTTTCTACAAAACAGTTGAATTTTCGACCAAATAGTTGAATTTCCTATAACATTATTGAATTTTCAAGACAAAAAGACAAATATTTTACAAAAAATTTGAATTTTCAACCCAAAAATATGAATTTTCAACAGAAAATTTCATTTTCAAACAAGCAGTCAAATTTTCAACCCGAAAATATGAATGTTCAACTAAAAAGTTAATTTACAACCAAATATCTTCAACAAAAACATATTAATTTTCAACAAAACCGTTGCATTTTTAACAAAAAAAAAACAAAAAGGTAATGATTACATTTTAAGTTAATAAAATTGATTCTGAATAAAAAAAAACCATGAATTTTCAACAAAGAGATGAATTTTCAACCAAAAATATGATGTTTTTAACCAAGAAGATTAGTTTTCTACTGAAAAAGACGAATTTTCAACCAAAAAAGGACAAAACATTTCAACCTAATAGTTGAATGTTCGAATAGAAAAAAAATAACTTTTCAACCAGATAATTAGATTTTTAACTAAAAAAGATAACATTTCAACCAAAAATGACATAGTTCGATTTTCAGTTAAAAATATTAATTTGTAACCTAAAATGAAACGAATTTTCAAAAAAATAGTTACATTTTCAGTAAAATAATTTAATATTCAATCTAGTAGTATACTTTTTAACAAAACAAGATGAATTCCCCTACATCCCTACCTTCCCTCTCTTTTCCTACTTCCCCTACCCTCACTTCATTCTTCGCTTCCCGTCCCTCCGCCAACGTATTCCTCCGCTAATCCCCCTCTCCTCCTTTCACCCACCAACACTTCCCTTTCCCTAGTTCCCTTCCCCAACCACCACTTCCCCTCCCCTACTCACCCGTACTACCCTACTATCCTTTCCCTTACTTGCCTTCACTACCCACCCTCACTTCCAATAATTTGCCCTACTTGCCCTCACTTCTCCTACTTTCCATTCCCTCATTTCCACTCATTTTCCCTCCTCTTATTTTTCTAATTTCCCCTACTTTACCTCCCTACATTTTCCATCATTCTTTTACCCTATTTTCCCCTACTTCTTTTCCCTTTATTTCCCCTCACTTCCCCTGCTTCCCCTCCTGGGGAAAAAGTACGACGGACGCACGAAAAAAAAAATCCTTTAAAAAAGGTCAAAAGAGGGGAATACGGGATAGAGAGTGATTATTGAACTTTACCTTGGATCAGCGATTTTTAGAGAAAATTTCAGACTTGAATATAAAAAGAAAATTTTATTGGTTCAATTCAATTGATATAATTTTTTTAATTGGCAACTTTCAGGATTCGAACCCTCGATGACTGTTGACTCATATCAGTTTTTAAGATGAAACGAAAGTGCGTCAACACGCGCAGGCGTCGAGGCCAAACAATATAGGTTTTAAGAAACTTCTAGCAATTTATCAGGCGAACTCAAACCATACGTACACGCGTACTCTTGCGCCGTGCGTGTGTGTGGGCTACGTGCTGGTGATCCCGGTTTTCAGTTCCTAGATCCTGGTTCCCAGTTCCTAGTACCCTGTTCTTAGTTCACAGTTCCTAGATCCTATTTCCCACTTTCTAGATCCTATTTATCAATTTCTAGATCCTACTTCCCACTTTCTAGATCCTAGTTCCATATCCTAAATCCTATTTCACAGTTCCTAGATCCTATTCACCAATTCTTAGATCCTATTTCCCAGTTTCTGAATCCTAGTTCTCAGTTTCTAGATCGTAGATCCTTTTTCCCAATTTCTAGATTCTCGATCCCAGTTCCTAAATCCTAGTTCCCAGTTCTTAGTTCCCAGTTCCTAAATCCTATTTCTCACTTTCTAGATCCTAGTTCCACATCCTAAATCCTGGTTCCCAGTTCCTAGATCATACTTACCAATTCTTAGATCCTATTTCCCAGTTGCTAGACCCTAGTTATCAGTTCTTAGATACTAGTTCTCAGTTCCTAGATCCTAGTTAACAGTTCCTAGATCCTATTTCCCACATTCTAGATCCTAGTTCCCAATTCCGAAATCCTGGTTCCCAGTTCCTAGATCCTAGTTACTAATTTTTAGATCCTATTTCCCAGTTTCTAGACCCTAGTTACCAATTCTTAGATACTATTCCCCAGTTTCTAGACTCTGGTTCCCAATTCCTAGATCCTGTTTCCCTGTTTCTAGATCCTAGTTTCCAGTTCCTAGATTTGTCGTTCCAGCTTAAGAGTTCTTTGACAATTTTTTCCAAATCATTCGTCATATTTTCGTATTTATTGACAAAAAAAAGGGCTAAACAGTTTTTGAATTTTCACCTCGAGTTCGTCAATTACTTCTCAAAGTTGCAGATCATTTACGTATCCGAGACCTAGTTACTAGTTTGTGACTTTTTTGTGGACGAATTTTTTCCGTGTAGGATATAACTTGTAGCCTCTCATCAGACGAACTCAAACTACACATACACTCGCACTCAGGCGCCGTGCGTGTGTGTGGGCTACGTGCAGGTGATCCTGGTATTCAGTTCCTAGATCCTGGTTTCCATTTCCTAAATCCTAGGTACCAGTCCCTATGTCCCAGTATTCAAATCCTAGTTACCAGTTCCTAGATCCTGGTTCTTTGTTCCAAGATCCTAGTTACCAGTTCCTAGATTTCATTTTTCAGTTTCTAGATCCTGTTTCCCAGTTTCTAGATCCTAGCTCCCAGTTTCTAGATCCTAGTTCCTAGTTCCTCGAACCTTTTTCTCAGTTTCTAGATTCAATTCCCCAGTACCTAGATCCTATTTCCCAGTTTCTAGATCCTAGTTCCCAGTTCCTCGATCCTGCTTCCCACTTTCTAGATCCTAGTTACCAAATCTTAGATCCTATTTCCCAGTTTCTAGACCCTAGTTTCCGTTCCTAGATCCTGTTTCCCAGTTTATAGAGCCTAGCTCCCAGTTCCTAGATCCTAGTTACCAAATCTTAGATCCTATTTCCCAGTTTCTAGATCCTAGTTCCCATTTCCTAGATCTTGTTTCCCAATTTCTAGATCCTAGCTCCCATTCCTAGATCCTAATTCCCAGTTCCTAGATTTGTTGTTCCAGCTTTGAAGTTCTTTGAGAATTTTTTTTCCATATCATTCGTAATATTTTTGTAACTATTGACAAAAAAAAAGTGATGACCAGTTATTTGAATTTTCACATCGAGTTTGTCAATTCTTTCTGAAAGTTGCAGATTATTCACGTATCCGAGAACAAGTTACTATTTCCTATCTTTTTTGTGGACAACTTTTTTCCATGTATATAATTTTCTAAGGTAGTCTGGCTGGCATCAGTTGAGAATGATCCAGGCAGGGCTGATAGAAGATTCGCTAAAAAACGAGATGCATTAGGTAGGATATAACTTCTAGCCTCTCATCAGATGAACTCAAACCACACATACACGCGTACTGACGCGTTACCAGATCCTAGATCCTATTTCCCAGTATCCAAATCCTAGTTATCAGTTCCTAGATCCTGGTTCTTTGTTCTGAGATCCTAGTTACCAGTTCCTATATCTCATTTTCCAGTTTCTAGATCCTAATTTCCAGTTCTTAGATCCTGTTTCCCAGTTTCTAGATCCTAGCTCCCAGTTTCTATATCCTAGTTACCAATTCTTATATCCTATTTCCCAGTTTCTAGATCCTAGTTACCAAATCTTAGATCCTATTCCCCAGTTTCTAGATTCTAGTTCCCAGTTCCTCGATTCCGTTTCCCAGTTTCTAGATCCTAGTTCCCAGTACCTAGATCCTATTTC
>CAKNYM010052251.1:393317-404644 GCA_932195095.1 Andricus curvator
TTTTCCCTACTTCTTCATTTTACCTCTCCTCATTTACCTTACTTTCCAAACCCTCATTTCCCCTCACTCCTCCTATTTCCCCTCCACTCATTTCTCCTCACTCTCACCTTATTTCCCCTCTCTTCCTCTACTTCCCCTCTTTGGAAAAAAGTATGACAGATGGACGGACGGACATCCAACTGAAACTATAAGGGTTTCAGAGTTAGAAAACCTTGAAAACTCATCTTTTTTGGTCAAAAATTTAACTACTTGGTCGAAAATCGAACTAGTTTAAAAATAATTAATTTTCTTGGTTAAAAATTGTACTATTTTGTCGAAAATTCTTTTCATTTTTGGTTGAAAATTATTTTTTTCAACGGAAAATCTAACTATTCCATTTTTAGTTGAAAATTTTTTTTTTTTTTTAATTAAAAAATTCAAACAATTTAGTGAAAATTCATCTTTTTTATTTGAAAACTTAAGTGACTGTTTAAACATTCATGTATTTTGTTGATATTTTTTCTTTTTAGCTAGAAAAATAATCTTCTTGGTTGAAAATACGATTTTTTGGTTTAAAGTTCAAGTATTTGGTTGAATGTTCAACTATTTTTGTCAAATCATTTTTCGTTCAGAATTAATTTTGTTGTCTGAAAATGCAACTATTCCTTTTTGAGTTGAAAATTTCATATTTAAATTGAAAATTTATCTTTTCTAGTTTAAAATTCATGTATTTTTATGAAAATTTATCTTTTTTTATTAAAATTCAGCCCGTTTGAAGGAAACTTGTCTGTTTAGCTTGATAATTCAACAATTTGTTAGAAAATTAAACTATTTATTTAAAAAATTAACCATTTGGTAGAAAAATTTCTATATTTTGTTTAAAATTCGTCCATTTGGGTAGAAAATTAATCGATTTGATTAAAAATTCATCATTTTGGTTGAAGATTTGACTATTTTGTTAAAAATTCGTCTTTCTTGTTTAAATACAACTGTTTAAACATTTTTGGTTTTCAAAAATTAGTTTTTATAACTGAAAATTTGACGAATCCATGTTTGGTTGAAAGTTGATCTATTTAAGTTGAAAATTCAACTATTAAATTTAAAATTTAGGTTTCTTGAGTGATAATTAACTTTCTGGTTAAACATTCAACTATTTGGTAAGAAAAATAAGCTATATTTGTTCAAAAGTCAAACTATTTATTTAAAAATTGAACTATTTGGTAGAAAATCAATGTATTTTGTAGAAAATTCGTCTCTTTGGGTAGAAAATAGTTACTGTTTGTTGAAAATTCATCATTTCATCATCATTTCAATCAACTGTTTGAAAATTTCTTTTTTCAAACTGAAAATTTAAGGATTCCATTTTTGGTTGAAAATTGATCTATTTTAGTTTAAAATTCAACTATTAGGTTGAAAATTCAGACCTCTTAATATAAAATTAACTTTCTTCTTGAAAATTCTTATTTTTTCTGTTTAAAGGTCAGCTGTTTTCTAAACCGTTCGACTTTTGGTTGAAAAATATTCGATTTTTGGTTGAAATCTTATCTTTTTGGTTGAAGATTTATCAGTAAATTATAATTATTATTTTTTAATTCAAATTTTTGGTTAAAAATTCAACAATTTGGTAGAAAATTAGACTACTTAGTTGAAAATAAACTATTCTGTTGAAAATTCATATTTTTTGTTGAAAATGCAACTGTTTTGTAAAAAATTCGTCTTTTTGGCTTGAAAATTCAACAAATTGGTCGAAAATTAGACTATTTTGTAAAATTTTTTTGTTTGTAGAAAACTACTCATTGGTTAAAAATTAAACTATCTTGTAAGCTAAATAAACTATTTGGTTAAAATTCAAACTATTTTTTTTTAAATTTAACTCTTTTGTTGGGAATTCCTTTTTTTTTGTAGAATTCAACTGTTTTTGATTTTAAATTAAAACTTTTTTAGGTTGAAATATTAACTATTAGATGTTTCGTTGAAAATTCATTTAAAGTTGAACTACTGTTTAAAAATAGTGATTTTTTTGGTTAAAGATTAATCATTTTAGTTGAAAATTCAATTATTTGGTAGCAAATTAAACTATTTGTTTATGAATTAGCTTTTTTGTTAAAATTTCATATTTTTGGTAAAAATGTAACTATTTTGTAAGAAAAATAAATTTCTTGATAAAAAATTAAACTATTCATTTGAAAATTTAACTAGTTCCGAATTGATTCGGAATAATATTAATAATTGCGTTAAAGATGTTACAAGTCTTAATATGTATAGCTCTTATTGTCAAAAGAAATTAAAATCTGTAACTGATAAATTGAAAATCCAGATCAGAAAAATTGAAATTGAAGATATTTATAACCAGATAAAATTTTTGATAAAAAAACTTGAAATTTCGAAAAATAAAATCAAAAGCCTTATGTCTAATGTAGAATTTGCTATCTTTATTTACGAATTTGAAAAATCTAATGAATCTTATATCTGTAAAGACGAAATAGTTTTAAATAAAAAATTTCAAAATTTGTTAATAACTAATCCTAATTGAGATATCTCTCATATTGATAAAGAAATTGCTAAAAATATCAAAATAACAAAAAACTTCATTAAACATAATAAAGATATTTTAATTACTCGTGCCGACAAAGGTAATACTACTGTAATTCTTAAAAAATCTGCTTATTATTCTAAAATGAATGAAATGCTCAGCGACACTAGTACCTATGAAAAAATCGATTCTAATCCTCTCAAAAAACTTCAAACTTCTACTTTTGATTTATTAAAAGAATGGAATTCTAAAGGATATTTGGGTAGAGATTTCAAAATAAAATCATTGTCAACTTCCAATACCAACTTAGCAAGAATGTATGGCCTTCCAAAGGTCCATAAAATTAATTTTCCTTTAAGACCTGTGGTATCTTATATTAATACTCCAACTTATTACTTGGCTAAAACTATGAGTAAAATCTTATCTGATTCCATTCCAAAATTAAATTCCTTTGTCAAAAATTCTACTACTTTCCGAGAAAATATTATTAAAATCAAAATTCCTGATAACCATATTTTTATGTCTTTAGATGTAATCTCATGTCCCTACTTTCTTGCTTTGTCTCGCATTACCAAACTTTGCCTCCGCGGCTATTACCTAATACTTATCTACTATTTACAATATTTACATTTACTTATATTTACTTCCTCCTCTATTTACAATCTTTCCTTCTCCATTCCTCTTCCTCCTTCCTTCTCTTCTTCTCCATCTTACCCAAAACTCCCTTCACCCATGCTACTGCCCTTTTGTCCCCCCTTTCATGCATCAATACCTCCATGCTTATCTCACTCCTTTCCACCTCTACGCACTCCTCCAACCAGTGCTCCACTCTTGCCTCCCCCTTCCCACATAGTTCACACATCCTCTTTTCCCTAGCGAGCCAGAACCTATTGAAACCCTCCATGCACCCACATCTCATCCTCGCTATCAGCTCCTGACTTCCTTTCTCTCCTTTCTCACAGAAATATTGCGCTCCCGCCCTTGGCATAATCCACACATAGTTCCCATTAAACCTTGTTTCTCTTATTCTTTCTTCCCCTGCTGTCTTCTCTCTCTCCATGCTGTTTTTCTTAACCAACTCATATACCTTCCTTCCTTCCTCATGCATCCTTCTCACTTCATCCATCTGCAGTCCATTCGTTCTAAAATACCTTTCTCTTTCAACCTCCATCTTCCCGCCCCCTCTCCTGTTCTCCTTCTCCCACCAACACTCCCTAACCAGCTTAGTTCCCCCCTCTTCCAAAAATTTCTCCTCATATTTACATGCTCGACTCCCCGCTAGAATCCCTACACTCGTTCTCCCCGTCTCCCTCCTGACAATATAATTAGGCGTGTTCCTTGCCAGCCCCAGTGTCCACTTTACATATCTCTCCTGTATCCTATTTACCTCTTCGCTTTCCTTCCACCCCTACACCTCTACTCCATACAATAGCACACTCATCACTAGTGAGTCAAACAATTTCATTCTCCTTCCAAAATCATCTGCGAATAACTTCTTTCCCAACCCCCACACCTGCCTCATCACAACATTTGCCCTTCTCACTCTCTCTTTTATGTGACCATCCACTCCGCCATTCCTCCGAAACAAGAAGCCCAGGTACACAAACTCTTTCACCGCCTGCACCGCCCTTCCCTTCCACTTCCACTCCCCTTCCTTATCCCTTCCACCTCCTTTTCTGAAAACCATAACCTTGGACTTTTCCGCATTCAGTTCTAACCTGTTCTTATCCAGGTATCTTCTCAACCTCTTCATCATTTCCTTTAAGGCCTCCTCGCTTTTTGCCAACAACACTATGTCATCTGCATACGCTAGCGACCAAATTCTAACCCCTCCTATCCTGACTCCTCCTACCACTCCGGCCTCCAGCTTACTTTCCATATCCGCAATTAAAATCGCAAAAAGCGTTGGGCTAAGCGGACACCCTTGTCTTAACCCCCTATCCATCCAGAATCCCTCCGAAATCCCCTGTCTTCCTCTTACCTTATCTTTGGTCTCTTCATATATCTCCCTTACCCTCTCGATCAGGCCTCTCTCCACTCCCCTATCCTCCATCGCCTCCCACAACCTCCCCCTATCCACCGACGGAAACGCGCCTTTTAGATCCACAAAAAACGCGTAAACTCTCGACCACTTCTTCGCTAATTCTCTATCCACAATGTGCTGCAGAACGTAAATATTGTCGATAGTACTCCTACCTGCCCTAAATCCCGCCTGCGTCTCCGGCAATATTCCTTCCCCCTCGACATCCTTCCGCAGCCTCTCCGCCACCACCATCGCGTATACTTTATACGCCGTATTCATTAGCGTAATTCCTCTATAATTTTTCTGCCTATCCCTATCTCCTTTCTTATACAGAGGTACTATTAACCCTTCTCTCCACCCTCGTGGGAATCCCTCTCCCCTCCATACTTTCTTCACTACCTCCTTCAGCCTCTCCCTAACCTCTTGTGTACTAAACAGCCATGCTTCGTTCTCTACCCCATCCAGCCCTGCTGATTTTGACCTTCTTAACTTCCTTATCTGTTTCTCTATCTCCTCGTCATTCAACTCCTCCATCTCTGCCTCCCCCGTTCTTCTACTCCCATCATCTCTCTTCCTTGAATCCGATCCCTGGAATGATTCTTTAAAAAACTCCCTCCACTCCTCACTCCCTATCTTCTCGCTTATCCCTACTCTCCGCTTCCTATACCTATTTATTATCTTCCAGACGTCCCCCTCTGTCTTAACATTTCCTAACTCTTCCTCCAGATCTTTCTCCTTTTCCTGTTCTTTCTTCTTACACATCAATCTAAACCCCTTCCTCATTTCTACGTACTCCTCCCTTTTCGCAGTACCCTCTTTCCACTTCTTATATTTCCTTTTCACCTTCCTTTTCATCTTTTTACATTCCCTATCCCACCACGGCTTCACCATTCCTTTCTTCTTCTTTTTAAATACCTTCTTTTGCACGCACCCTTTCACTTTCTCTTTTAAATCCTCCCATATCTCTTCCACCGTCTCCCCTTCGAAGCGCACCATCCCTAACTGCTCCTTATACTTCTCTATCGCCTCCCTCGTCCAGCTAACCCTCTCCCCCGTCGCCACTTCTTCCCCACCTTGCCTTCCGCCGTTCTCACCCCTTATCCACAACCCTAATGGCTGATGGTCTGACTCTACCCTCTCTTCTACTGCGAATCTCTCCATCTCCTCCCACCCTCTTTGAAAATGGATATTAAATATATAACTAAATCTGACCGCTCTACTTAATGGTAAGCCTCCGTATTTTGAATATTGTCTTTTTTTAAATTATATGTTTGATATACTTTTATTTTATGTAATTTCCTTTGTAATTCTCTTGATAGATTTGAACCAAGGATTTCTGATGAGGTCGCCATGACTGGTGACGAAACGTCAAATTTCATTAAATAATATTGGTCTGGAAGTGTTCCTTGAATTTCTCTTATATAAATTATCCCAGACGTTAAAACATTATTGAGGATTTACCATCTTTCCTCTATCTACTTACAAAAAAGAATGTTTAAAAATTGATTGTGTGCAAAATAAAAATATATTTAAAGAAATATAAAATTAAAAGAAGTTAAAACATAACATTAAAACAGAAAGATACAAGTTCATTAAAAAACATGTAAGAACTAATTATTAACAAAATAAAATGTATTAAAACGAAACCCAGAAAGAAATTTTTCAACCAAATAGTTTAATTTTTAACTAAAAAAGATAAATTTACAATAAAGATGTAATAGTTAAATTTCGAGGTAAAAAATTAGTTTGAACGAAAAAAAAGAACGAATTTTTAACAAATAGTTACAATTTCAAACAAAATATAAATTTTCAACCAAAGTGATTAATTTTCAACTAAAATGATGCATCATTTTCAATAAAGGCCCTCCTCGTACGCGCACTGAGTGCTTGCTTCATGTGCGCACGCACGTGCCTTGCACGACATGCCTGGCATATGCGCCTCCATGGAGGACACATCTGCGTGCTGATCTGAACGCACGTCGTGCGTGAAAATATGCACGCGTGCCTGCGCCATGCGCACATTGTGCGCTAAAATTGTTATCTGGGATCATATTTTCGCATCTTCAGATGTTTTGATTTTCATAAAAAGCTGCGGTCGCCTTTACCCTCCGGTGGAGGGCAAAGCCGACGAAATACAGCTTGTTAGAAATAATTAAATTGTCAAATCATTATTTAATCATGTAATTAATACTTGTAGAAATATGATATACAGTAATGTAGGATTCGAAATGAAAAAAATGGATCAGTTCCACATCTTATTAACTTTCAAAAAATCATTGACTGTTAACTGGTGGGCGCTGCCCCTCCTTACCCTACATCATTTTTTTCTCACATACAAAGTCACAGTAAAAAGTATATTGAGGTAGTAATGGATTTTAAAAGACATTTGACTCATTGTCAGTTGATGTATAGAATTCCTGCCCTTAAAATAAAAATAAAAATCCAATGACCAAAGGACAACCACCATAAAATGCTCCTATTGTAATTTAAAAAAAGAAATTTCTTTGGATAAAAATAAAAAAGAGGAAAGAAAAATGAGAAGGGAATCAACCAAATCGCCTTTGGTTGGTTGTTTTCTCATTTTTCTTTCCTCTTCTTTATTTTTGTCGAAAGAAATTTTTTTTTTAAATTACAATAGGAGCATTTTATGGTGAATGTCCAAATTTCGTCGTTGGATTCTTTTTTTTATTTTTAGGAATTCTATACATCAACTGACAATAAGTCAGATGTCTTTTACAAAATAAAAAAAAAATAAAAATTTTCTTTGGACAAAAATAAAAAAGGGGAAAGAAAAATGAAAAGGCAACCAACTAAATCCCCTTTGGTTGGTTGCCTTTTATGCAAAACTTAAAAGTTTTTTAAAAGACGAAATAAAAATTTCCTCTTTTTTATTTATGTCCAAAAATTTTTTTTTTTAATTACAATAGGAGCATTTTATGGTGGATGTACAAATTTAATCGTTGGATTTTTGTTTTTATTTTCAGGATTTCTATAAATTAACTTGAGTATTGGACGTTAAATAGCCCTGGTGGAAAAATTTTTACAAGAAAGTAAAACATTTCTACAACGGAAATTTTTTTTTTTAAATCTGTACTTTTTTATAAAAAAATATACAAAATTTAACAAAAAAATATAGTTAAATACAAATAGCTCATTTTTTTCTTGTATTTTCTTGTAGAAAAGTAAAAAAATTAACAATAAAGTATAGCTTTCTATAATTCGAAAATTTGTATAACTTTTTATTAATACTTTTTTTTTACTTTGTTGTAAAAATATACAAGGTATTACAGAAAACTACAGGATTTTACATTTTTTTAATTTAGGTTTTTGACGTTATAAAAAATCTTTCAATTTTACGTAAATTGTTGTAGAAAAGTAAAAAAATGAACAATAAAGTATAGCTTTCTACAATTCGAAAATTTGTATAACTTTTTATTAATACTTTTTTTTTACTTTGTTGTGAAAATATACATGGTATTACAGAAAACTGCAGGATTTTACATTTTTTTAATTTAGGTTTTTGACGTTATAAAAAAACTTTTAATTTCACGTAAATTGTTGTAGAAAATTACAAAAAGCATAAATTATTACAAACATCACCTCTAGAATCCGCATCAACATTTCGTCTTGTACTTTGAGAAAATAAAAATGAATTCTTAATTTTGCTGAGAAAATTTACAATGATTTTTCATTATGAAAAATTAATTTTAAGAGAATATTTAAAAACATTGAAAACAAACTTTTTTGAGTGATAAATGACAGATGAACAATTATTAATTTCGAAAATAATCGAGCAATTTTAAAATATATTTAGAAGTTTTGAAAAGATTCCAAAATAATTTAAAAAATGTATAGATTTCAAACCATTTAATACATAATGTAAATTTTTGAAGATTTCGAACAAAAAATTTATAAGCTTCTTAAGTATTTTGAAAGGTTTTAAATGAATAAGAAATTGGTTTCAAAATTCCTAGAGAACCTGACAATAATTTTGTTTTTGAAAAATGATTTTTTAAAAATATTTAATAAGATTTCCAAAATTGTCAAAAAAGAATCTGGATGATTTTAAGGTAGTTTTTTTTACTGTTGCAGGATTTGTAAAAAATTGTAGGAAAAATTCGAGTTCCAAGTTAATAATATTATTATTAGATTCCTGGAGATTTTTCAAATTATTTTTTGTTAACAAATTTTTAAGAGAATATTTAAAAAGACTTCAAAACAAATTTTAATGTATAAATTGATTTTTCTAGCTTAAAATTCTAAAAAAGAATTTTGTAAAAATTTTTCCACCTGGGTTATTCGAATATATTACAACTTACAGAAAATTTAATCAGTTCGAGTAAAAGTATTGCATTAAAAAAAAATAGATGCATTTTTAACTAAATATTTGATTTTTGAACCACAAAGATGAATTTTCAAAGAAGAAGATTAATTTTCTACCAAAAAAGACGAATTTTTATCGAAATAAATGAGTTTTCAACCGAATAGTTGAATTTTTAACTAAAGAAGATAAAATTTGAACCAAAAATGGAATAATTAAATTTTCAGATCAAAAAATTAATTTTTAAGCAAAAATCAAAGGAATTAACAAAAAATAAATGACCAAGGAACTACTTGGATTTGAAACCCGGCAGATAAATTCTTAACCGAGAAGATTAATATTTGCAATTAGGAAAGACGAATTTTCAACCGAATATTTCAATTTTCAAAGAAAAAAGATAAATTTTTAACCAAAAATAAAATTAGTAAATATTCTGGTGAAAAAATTAATTTTCAACCAAAAATGAAACGAATTTAGAAACAAATGGATCAAAAATTTTGAAAAAATGCATTACCAGGATACTAGTTGAATCGCAGGAAAAATTCGAGTTCCAAGTTAATAATATTATTATTAGATTCCTGGAGATTTTTTAAATTATTTTTTTTAACAAATTTTTAAGATAATACTTAAAAAGACTTCAAAACAAATTTTAATGTATAAATTATTGTTTCTAGCTTAAAATTGCTTAAAATTATATAATTTTGAAAATTTATCAATTAAAAGTATGAACTTAAAAAATTTGCAGTTTAACGGCTTTTAATTTAAAAAATTTTAGTTGCAAAGTGTTAAAAGCTTCCATTTCATACGGGTCAATTATTGAGCGTTTGAATGAACCATTTTTTAAAAATATTTGTCATCCTAGATCGAACAAGAACAACCTTTTGGCTACAAAAAATGTAAATTACTGTAAATTCGGGTGGTTGTAATTTTTTGTAAATACTTGTAGAAAATTAAAACTACAATAAAATACAACAATTTAAATAAACTAGCTGTGAATTCGATCTCGAGTGTTTCCACTTTGTTTGTATTTATAATTACATGGTGTTCATTTCACGAGCACTTTGCTTCCCGTTAGCAAATGTATTTGCTTCCTCATAGAGGAAGCATTAGTTATTTTTTTCAATAATAGACAAACTAAAGTCTTCATTTTGATCAATTTAAAAATAGAAATGTACAAAAAACACAAAATTACAAAATAATACAAACAATTTTTGAAATACAAAGACAAATCAGACAAATCAAATTTTGAATTCAAAATGATAATTTTTCGAGCTGGAAAAGGGAAGGGAAAAGTTCTGTCGCACCCTATCCCTTTCCCAGCTTTATGATTTCTTTACAAAAATTGTAAGAATTATTCCATTTGAAAATTTATGATCAAAAAGTCTTTTCTATTCATGCGTCGTCAACTTTGCATTATGTCGATGAAAAAAGTTTTTCTGTTAGAAACAGATGATTCATATATTATAAATGAGCATAACTTCCTTAATCTTCAAGAAAATGTATTAATATTATAGGTCAATCGATTCGTCTCGATCTAAGGAATCTTTTATTTTCTTGCATCAACTTTGAATTATGTCAATGAAAAAAGTTTTACTATAAAAAACCGATTTTTAAAATATTATGCATTAACATCGCTTCCTTAGTCTTCAATAAAATGTATTAATATTATAGGTCAATCGATTCGTCTCGATCCAAGGAATCTTTTATATTCTTGCATCAACTTTGAATTATGTCAGTGAAAAAAGTTTTACTATAAAAAACTGATTTTTAAAATATATAAATTACCATAACTTCCCTACGCTTCAATAAAATATATTAATAGTATAGGTCAATCGATTCGTCTCGAACCAAGGAATCTTTTATATTCTTGCATCAACTTTGCATTATGTCAATGAAAAAAGTTTTACTATAAAAAACCGATTTTTCAAATATCATGCATTAACATCGCTTCCTTAATCTTCAATAAAATGTATCAATGCTATAGATCAATCGATTCGTCTTGAATCAACACAACATTTCTATTCTCGCATCAACTTTAAATTATGAGAATTAGAACATTTTTAGTATAAAAATCGATTTTAAAAATATATAAATTACCATAACTTCCCTACTCTTTAATAAAATTGATTAATATTGTAGGTCAATCGATTCGTCTCGAACCAAGGAATTTTTTATATTCTTGCATCAACTTTGAATTATGTCAATGAAAAAAGTTTTACTATAAAAAACTGATTTTTAAAATATATAAATTACCATAACTTCCCTACGCTTCAATAAAATATATTAATAGTATAGGTCAATCGATTCGTCTCGAACCAAGGAATCTTTTATATTTTTGCATCAACTTTGAATTATATTGAAGAAAAAAGTTTCACTATAAAAAACCGTATTTTCAAATATTATGCATTAACATAGCTTCCTTAATCTTCAATAAAATGTATTAATATTATAGGTCAATCGATTCGTCTCGA
>CAKNYM010052251.1:410105-427926 GCA_932195095.1 Andricus curvator
TCAACTTTGAATTATGTCAATGAAAAAAGTTTTACTATAAAAAACCGGGTTTTCAAATATTATGCATTAACATCGCTTCCTTAATCTTCAATAAAATGTATTAATGTTATAGGTCAATCGATTTGTCTCGAACCAAGGAATCTTTTATATCCTTGCATCAACTTTGAATTATGGCAATGAAACAAGTTTTACTATAAAAAAACGATTTTTCAAATATTATTCAGTGCTAAGAAAAAATGCAACAAATATTTTTAGAAATCCTTCGGTCAGTTTCAAGATATTAGTCGGGAAAATAAGCCCTCCAAATTTCATCAATTTATCTGCGATCATTTTCAAGTTATCGTGTTCACAAAAAAGCGTGACATCCACACACCACACATCCGGACAATTGCTTAGAACATTGTATTAGACATTTTTAAATTGGGGAAGGTTCAATTAAATCAATTTAATAATTTTGGAAAATGTTACCATTACAAAGCTTCCTCTATGAGGAAGCAAAATACAAAAGAGTACAAAATTCGTCTGAATAATAGAAAAAAGTTGTACATTGTACATTGTACATTGTACATTGTATATTTATTTATAGATTACTGTAAAAATATTTTTAGGTTTCTGTACCTTTTTGTAAAAATGTTTTCACCGGGGAGGATTTTGAATTTGATTGTAATCTAATTTAAAATTCTTGAATTTTCATTATCAGTTGCATTTTGCACTTTTGCTCTTTTGCCCAGCGATGTTGCGTTTGTTTAAGGTATCAAGTTGTGGGATGTTAATTCGCGTTATGCTTTCCAAACATGTCCGAGAGTGAGGCGATAATACCTTGCGACATCGTTTAACGCGCCTCCTGTTTAATAGCGGTGAGAATTTTATTAACTGGACAGTCTGAGCCTGACACCGAATCGAAACTGAATCGAAAGTTGCAACATAATCAATTAATCAAAGCCCTTCAGACACGTGCCTCAAGTTCCTCGAGATCGAGATCGAGACGAGCTGCGAGTTACGAAATTGGGAATTCTAATTTCAAATCTTCATCCAAAGGCTTCTTTGAGATCCTAAAAATAAGGTCCAGCAGAGATGGATTACTCCGACTTAAACTATAGACTCAAACGAATTTTCAACCAAAGAGTTTTCTTTACTTTTTGAGAAAATTGGTCAATTTTCAACAAAATATGCGAAATTTTAACCAAACAGTTGAATTTCCAACCAAAACCAGGAATTATGAACCAACAAGACTAATTTTCTACCGACAAAGACGAATTTTCAACAAAACACATGAATTTTGAGCGCGCCCACGGCGATTGTGAATTCTCTTTTGTTAAAGCTCCTTGGGCTTTAACGAACACATTCTCATCACGTAGCTCGTGCTTCGCACTCAATTTTGTCGGAAACGTATCTCGGTTTGGGGCTGCTTATTCAGATGGTAAAATAATTTAAAAAATCTCCAGGAATCTAATCATAATAATATTATTCATTCATTTAAGACCTTTTAAATTGCTTAAAAAGCTTATAAATTTTGTGTTCAAAATCTTCAAAAATCTACATTGTGTATTAAATGGTTTGAAATCTTTACACGTTTTAAATTATTTTGGAATCTTTTCAAAACTTTTAAAATTAAAGCTTAAAAAAATGTTCATTCAAACGCTGAATAACTTACACGTATAAAATGGAAGCTTTTAATACTTTCCAACTGAAATTTTTTTTATTAAAATCCGTTAAACTGCAAAATTTTAACTTTTATACTTTTAATTATATAATTTTAAGCAATTTTAAGCTAGAAAAATTAATTTACAAATTAAAATTGATTTTAAAGTATTTTTAAATATTCTCTTGAAAATTTGTTTAAAAAAAATAATTTAAAAAATCTCCAGGAATCTAATACTAATATTATTAGCTTATAACTCGAATTTTTCCTACAATTCTTTATAAATCCTGAAAATTAAAAAAAAACTACCTTAAAATCAGCCAGATTCTTTTTTGACAAAATTATTGTTAGTCTTTCTAGGAATTTTGATACACATTTTTCATTCATTTAAGACCTTTTAAACTGCTTAAAAAGCTTATAAATTTTGTGTTCAAAATCTTCAAAAATCTACATTGTGTATTAAATGGTTTGAAATCTTTACACGTTTTAAAATATTTTGGAATCTTTTCAAAACTTCTAAATATATTTTAAATTTGTTGAATTATTTTCCACATTAATAATTGTTCAACTGTCATCTATTAATCAAAAAATTTTGTTTTAAATCTTTTTAAATATTCTCTTAAAATTAATTTTTCAAAATAAAAAATCATTTTAAATTTTCCCTGAAAAATTAAGAATTTATTTTTATTTTCTTAAAACCTTTAAAGATCCTTGAAAAGCTTAAAAATTTTATTTCGAAACCTTCACAAATCTAAATTTAGTTTTTCATTTTTCAAAATATTTGCTAGTTTTAAATTAAGTTTGAATTTTCTCAAAACTTGTAAATATCTCTTAAACTAACTCAATTTTTTTCCAAATTGATAATTGTTCAATTGTTATTTATGCATTGAAATTCAATAATTTCACTCACATTTATTAAAAATTTTTTAAATAGAACAACTAAGATTGTAACGTTCAAAGTTTAAATTTAACACTCTGAAATATTAACGATTCGAGGCTTTCTATTTTAAATATTTCAATTTAAAATTATTTTGTTTTTAATATTTGGTTTATAATTGCTCATTTGAAATAAAACAGTAAGATATTACTGAATATTCAAAAAAAATGTAATCTTTACTTTAAAATGTCAGAAAAATAAATATTCAACAAAAAAAGAAACGAATTTTCAAAAAAATATTTTTTTTTTCATAAAAAAAAGACTTTTTAACCAAAAATAGAAGAATTAAATTTTTAGTTAAGACAATCAATTTTCAACCAAAAAAATAAATTCTCAATGAAACAATTCAATTTTAAACTAAAAAAGATTAGTTTACAAACCAAAAATATAATATTTCAATTAGCATTCAGAAAAGTAAATTTAAAAAAAACGAGTTTTCAACTAAAGAAATTAATTTTTAATCACAATGATGTATTTTCAACCAAAAAAATAAAATTTTGACCAAATAATGAATTTTTCAATCCAAAAGATGAATTTTCTATCTACGAAAAAACGAATTTTCAACTAAATAGTTTGTTTTTTTTTATGAGGGAAATGAATTCTTAACAAAAAATAGAGTAGTTAAATTTTTTACTAAACAGATAATTTTCTAATGAAAAAGATTACATTTCTATCGAAAAAGGTAAATTTTTCACCAAAAATTGAATATTTCAAGTGAATTTTCAAAAAAAAAAAAATTAATTTTTAACCGATTACATCCATTTTCAACTAAAAAAAAATTTTCCACCAAACATAAAGTAGGATAATTTTCAGTTAGTAAAATGAATTTTCTACCAAAAAAATAACGAATTTTCAACAAAACAGTTAAATTTTCAATTAAAGAAATTAATTTTTAACCAAAAAGATGAAATTTCAACTAATGAGAGAGTACTCTTTTACCAAAAAAAAGACAAATTTTCAACAAATAGTTAAATTTTTACAGAAAGCAGATAAATTTTCAACTAAAAATAAAATAGTTGAATTTTCAGTAAGAAAATTAATTTTCAATAAAATTAAAGTAAATTCTTAACGAAATAGTATTATTTTCAACCACGAAGATTACATTTTTATCAAAAGAGATAAAAATTAAATTTTTTTATTTTTTTATTTTATTTTTTTATTTTATTTTTTACGATTAAAACAAAAACTACGCGTCCTATCAAAAAATTATTAAAGAGAAATTCAGATGAGTTCTTACTCTTTTTCGGAAGAGCAACTTTTGTCTATTCATTTTTTTATAGCTTGCGTCGTTTGTGCAAAAATTTAATTTTTTTATTTTTAATCTAGTTTCTTACGAATAAAACGAAAACTACACATCTCATCAAAAAATAATCATTAACGAATTTGTAGATCTTTTTGTGTGAATAACTTTTGTCTGATTATTTTTTTTCGTAACTGGTGTCGTTTGTCCAGAAATTGAATTTTTTTATTTTTAATGTTTGTTACGAATAAAACAAAAACTACGTTTCCTATAAAAAAGTGATTAATAACAAATTTGAAAATCTTTCCTGGGTGCACAATTTTTGTTGATTTTTTTTTCGACTCTTGTTTAGTTCGACCGCAAAATGGAATTTTTGATTTTTCATTATTTTTTGTGCGATCAAAATTTTAATTTTCGATTTTTCGAAAAAATTCGAAAAGTTGTTATGATAATCTCATAGGGCTTTTAAAAAGCAGCGTTTTTCTTTTCGTAACTTTTTTTCATATCGTGCGGTGTTTGGCTTAAAATGTTAATTTTCGTTTGTTTTTTTGGATTTTGAATTTTCAAAATGCTCTAACTTTTTGAATTTGTATCCAAAATAGCTGGTTAAAAAAATAATTCTTTGTTTTTAGGCCTTAAAAAAGTAAAAATGAAAAAAAAAGAATTTTTACCTTCGTAAAAATCGTGTTTTCTGACTCAGGGCGTCTCAAAACGTGGAGATTTGATGAAAACCGACTAAGTCAAATTTTACATAAAACCAATACCTTCTCATTAGGATGAGAATGTAAAAAATCAATTTTCCACCAAAAATTGTATAGTAATATTTTCAACTAAAAATGAATGAAATTTTTACAAATTAATTAAATTTTTAACAAATTAATTAAATTTTTAACAAATTAATTAAATTTTTAACAAATTAATTAAATTTTTAACAAATTAATTAAATTTTTAACAAATTAATTAAATTTTTAACCAAAAGAGATAAATTTAAAAAACAATGTAGTTGACATTTCAACCAAAAAAGATTTTAATTTCAAATAAAAAACAGTTAAATCTAACCAAAAGAGATGAATTTTCAACAAAATTGTTTAATTCTCAACAAAGTGGATAAGGTTTCAACCAAATACTTGAATTATTATTAACATAAAACTGTCAATTTTCAACAAAAAATGGAATAGTTGAATTTTCCGTAAAAAAATTTAATTTTAAACAAAAAAAAACTAACTTGCAACCAAAAGTTGAATTTTCAACTAAAAACTATCAATGTTCAACGAGAAATGGAATAGTTAAATTTTCCTTTCAAAAAATAATTTTCACAAAAAAAAGTAATCTTCAAACGATAAAGTGAACAATGAGATTAATTATCTACCAAAAAGATGAATTTTTAACAAAATACATGAATTTTCAAAGAAATAGTTGAATTTTCAATTGAAAAAGAAAAATATGCAACTGAAAAGTTAACAGTTACTGTTTTAGTTAAAAAAGTTAATTTTGAACAAAAACAAACAACGAATTTTTAACACGATAGCTAGATTTTCAACCAAAAAGGTGAATCTTGAAAAAGTAGATTTTTAATAATGTAGTTCAACTTTCAACCAAATGGTTGACTTTTCAACCATAAAAGATGCATTTTTAATCAAAAAATAAGAATTTTCAATCAATTTTCAATTAGAAATATATTAATTAATCTTCAAAAAAAAAAAAGAATTTTCAATAAAAGTGTTTCATTTTCAACAAAATATATGAAGTTTGAACTATGAAAAATTGGTTATTGAAATTTTTAGTTAAAAAACAAAAACTGTAATATTTGATATTTCAAATAAAAATGATTTTTATTTTGAATCAAAAACTTGAATTTGATAAAAAAGCTCAATTTTCAACAAAAAATGGAATAGTTGAATATTCCGTGAAAAAATTGAATTTTCAACAAAAAAAAGTAACTTGCAACCAAAAGCTGAATTTTCAACCGAAAACTATCAATGCTTAACGAGAAATGGAATAGTTAAATTTTCCGCTAAAAAAATAATTTTCACAAAGAAAAAAGGATTCTGTTGTGATTTAGTGGAATAATGAGACACTAACTTGAATAAACATGTTCATTATAGCCTCTATTGGAACAAGCGAAGCGTCGTGCAAAGTAAACTCTGAATAGATTAAAGTATCGAACGACAAGATTTGTCACATGATCAAAAGTAAATCGATATTTAATATGGCGTAAAATGGCGCGTAAGATAAAACCCACGGTGTCACCTAAAATACGATAGTTACAACACCCCCCCTCAACGTGAGCTTACATATTCTAATTTTCTCACGCCAAGTCCTGTTACACATTTTTCATGTCCCATCTTTGGTAAACCTTTGGTTAGGACATCAGCTATCATTTTATCAGTAGGAATATATTTAACGTCTATATCACCATTCATAAACACTTGTCTCACATAATGATACTTAATGTCAATATGCTTGGTTCGCGAATGATGCACAGGATTTCGCATCAAATTTTGCGCACTTTGATTATCACAGTAGATAATGGTGCTATTCAACGTTAGATTTGAAAATCCTGCTTCTTTAAGAAAGTTGCGTAGGTAAACTGCTTCTTTAGCAGCTTCTGTCAGAGCAATGTATTCCGCCTCGGTGCTGGACAATGCAACGGTTCGTTGTTTTCTTGATTCCCATGTGACGGCTGCTCCACCAAGTTTAAAAGCAAATCCTGTGTACGAAGATCGATCATCGATGTTGGCTCCCCAGTCCGCATCAACAAAGCCTTTTAAACAATTTCCGATTTTCTGGTACACCAAACCGTGACCTCTTGTACCTTGAAGGTATCTTAACACCCTCTTAGCCATTTGCCAGTGTTCCTTCCCTGGATTCGTATTAAATTGGCTTAAAACATTGACTGCATGGGTGATATCCGGGCGAGTAGCTACAGTCAAGTACATTAGCGTTCCAATAAGGGATTGGTACGGGATCTTCCTCATCTCTTCAGCCTCTTCTTGTGTGGTCGGTGCCATCTGCTTCGTAATTTTAATATTGCCATCCAGAGGTGTTGAGACTGGCTTGCACTCAGTCATCCCAAATTTAGCTAGTGTATCCTCGATGTATTTTCGTTGTGACATTTCAACTGATTTGTTGATTGGATCCTGCTTAAACTCAATTCCAAGACAGTAATGCAGCAGGCCCAAGTCTTTAATCTTGAATTCTCGTGCTAAATCTTCTTTTATTTTGATGAATTCTTCCTTTTTGTTGGTAGCGACGATTAAATCATCAACATAAACAAGAATAATTAAGATGATTTCTTCCGTTTTCTTGATGTACACACATCTGTCTTCGTTTAAAGGTTTTAATCCATATTCTTTGAGACGTTGATCCAGTTTCTTGTACCATTGTCTGCCTGATTGTTTCAAGCCGTACAAGGATCTTTTTAGTAGACAAACTAGATCTTCTTCTCCTGTTTTGACGAATTCCTCTGGCTGCTCCATAAAAATTTCTTTCTCAAGGTCTCCATTGATGTAGGCCATCACTACGTCGAGCTGATAAAGAGTTAAACCTAACTCTGCTGAAAGAGCAATCAGGATACGAATTGAACCAAGTCTTGCCACAGGTGAGAATATTTCTTGAAAGTCTGTACCTGGTTGCTGGGAGCATCCTTTCGCTACCAGTCTTGCTTTCCTGCGTTCAATACTGCCATCAGCCTTGTACTTGGTTTTAAGGACCCATCGACAGCCAATTACTTTCCGTCCTACAGGTGGCTTCACTAAGATCCAGGCTTTGCTGTCATTGAGCGCATCAAATTCTCCCTGCATAGCTTTCTTCCATTCATGTGAGTATGGTCCGGACATCGCCTCTTCGAGAGTTGGATCTGCTGGCTCATTACTTACCAGCTGTGCCTCGTGTCGCTCTGTCACCGGAACCATGCTGTACTCCTCTTTCGGTCTTCCCTTCTTACCAGTTTTCACTGTTCTAGGACGTCCTGGTCCCTTTTTCGACGGCGTTGTTTGGATTTCAGGATTAATCTGTTGAATATTATTAAATCCTTGACCTTGATCTTCATCAGAATCTTCTTTTTCCGTTTGGTATTTTTCTCCGCTATCTTCTTCATCTTGATCTTCAGATTTTTCTGGTTCATCAGCTTGAGCTTCCACATGACTTTGCTCTGCAGCTGGGATTTCTACATCGATCAAATCTTCAATAATGTCGTTATTCTCATTTTCGAAATAAACTTCAAAATTTTAAAATTCTTCTTCCGGTTTCTTAGGCTCTCCAAACTTTTTGATGGTGACGACATCTCTGCTTTTTAATATTTTCTTTGTTTCCGGATTCCACAGGCGATAAGCCTTAGAGTCAGGAGCATATCCAACGAAGATGCATTTTCTTGATTGTGGATCAAATTTTCCTTTGTCCTTCGTGTTGATATGAGCGTAAGCTGTGCACCCAAAAGGTTTAAGATGACCTATGTTCGGCTTTCTTCCTAGCCATGATTCGAAAGGCGTCAAATTTTCGAAAGCTCTTGTTGGACAACGATTTCTAATATAAGCTGCGGTGGCTATTGCTTCAGCCCAAAAGCTTTGTGGCAGATTAGCTTGCAAAAGCATGCATCTTGCCATCTCCACTAACGTTCTATTCATCCGCTCCGCTATGCCGTTCTGTTGAGGCGTGTACTCAACCGTACGTTCTCTTTTTATTCCAGCTTGATCTAGAGCACTAGTAAACTCCTGACCGCAATACTCAAGCCCATTGTCAGTGCGTAAAACCTTAACTTTGCTCCCGTGTTTAGTTTCAACATAAGCTTTAAATTTGAGAAACTCAGTTTTTACGTCACTTTTGTTCTTGAGGAACCGAACCTCTACCCATCGTGACTTCTCATCAATGAAGGTCACGAAGTACCTTGCCCCTCCAATCGAGTGGATCCGCATTGGGCCGCAGACATCGGAATGAATCCGTTCAAGCAACTTTTCACACCTGTTTTCTGAAAACTTAGGAAAAGGTGTACGTACCTGTTTACCCAGAATACAAGTTTCGCATTCTAATGTTTCCTTTGACAGTTTAGGTGGAAGTCCATAAACCATTTCTTTCGGAATCAATTTTCTTAAATCAGCTTCATTTAGGTGGCCAAATCGTTGATGCCAATCCTCCAAATTTTCTTCATTTTCGCCCACAGCAGCAAACTCTGTTGTTGATTCCAGATAATACAAATTACCTCTTCTCTGCGCTTTAACAATTAATCCACCTTGATTATTTAGAATTTTCGCGTGAGTTTTATCGAAAATTACCTTGTGGCCGCTGTCAACTGTTTTAGTAATAGATAAAAGATTAGTTCTTAAATCAGGCACACAAAGGGTATTTTCTAAACGTAGCTTCTTATTACCCTCAGGAGTTGGAACTTCTATGCGAACAGTACCCTTACCTTGGATTTCTGCAGTCTCATCTGTTGCTAGGCGAACCTTTTGATTTGACACAGGAGTAATGTCAGAGAACTTACCCTTGTCACAGCACATGTGAGACGTTGCTCCACTGTCGATGCACCATTCTGAATTTTTGACAGTTTCCACACTAAAAGCAGCAGCAATCGATGCTTCTTCTGTATTTTGTAATTTTTCTGAACACTCCAGTTCCAAACTTTTGCCTAAGTTCAGATTCAATTCTGAAGGAATAATTATACCTGTCAGGAGGGCTTCTTCTTCGACGAGAGACGAGCTTTCCTTTTTCTTGTCAGCAGCATCAGCTTTTCTCTTCCAACAATCAGCAGCCTTGTGACCTTTGTACTTGCAATAGTTGCACTTGAAGGTCTTCTTTTTAGAGTTGGATCCGACGTTCGAAGAATCATCAGTTTTCGAATCGACCTTTCGATGAGCAGAATTTTGCTGCATTCGTCCTTTTGATTTGACGAGCAATGCATCTTGTAAATTTTCACTATCGCCATTCTTACCTTTTCTGGCCTCGAACTCTTCTATTAATTTAATTTTCAAAGCTTCGGGTGCCGGAAGGGTGTCTCTAGCTTCAATCGCACATCTGAAATTTTCGTAGCTATTTGGAATGCTATATAACAGTAAAATAGCTAATAGGTCTTCGGATACTTCAACATCAATTTCTTTTAGCCTGTCGACTGTGTTGAAAAATGTATTCAAGTGTTCAGTCATGTGCTCAGTTTCGCCCATTTTGGCAAATAACAACTGTTTTTAAAAGCGTGGCTTTTCGAGCAGGACCTTTGGACCTAAAAACTTCTTCCAATTTGTCCCACACTTCTTTGGACGTAGTACAGTGTTCAATATGACAAAGCTCTGCCGGATTTATTGATAAAATGATATCAGCACGAGCTTTTCGGTCAGCCTTTTTCCAGGCCTCAACTTGTGCAGCAGTAGCACCCTCAACTAACTGTATACTACCATCAACATAACCCTATCGGTCATTTTTCACTAGAACAGCTTCCATCTGAAGCTTCCAGGTATCAAAGTTATCTTTACTTTATTTATCAATCTGCATACCTGTTCCCGACATGTTTCTCGATACGGTGCTCTTTGTTCGTAATTTTCTAGCCACGTGCCCAGCTTCACTTTGAGGTTAGCTTACACTGGTTACGAAGAAACCACGTAACACTGCACTTAGTTTTCGTGACTCAAATTATGCCAAAGCACTTCTTAGCTCTGGGACCCATAACCTGTTGTGATTTAGTGGAATAATAAGACACTAACTTGAATAAACATGTTTATTATAGCCTCTATTGAAACAAGCGAAGCGTCGTGCAAAGTAAACTCTGAATAGATTAAAGTATCGAACGACAAGATTTGTCACATGATCAAAAGTAAATCGATATTTAAATATGGCGTAAAATGGCGCGTAAGATAAAACCCGCGGTGTCACCTAAAATACGATAGTTACAACAGATTCTTCAAACGATAAAGTGAATTTGTAACCAAAAATGATGAATTCTCAACGAAAAAATTAATAGTTGAATTTTCAACTATAAACCATAAATTTTCAACCAAAAATGGAGTAGTTGAATTTTCAGTTGAAGAAATTAATTTTTAGCAAAAGAACTAAATTTTCAATAAAATAATAAATTTTCAACAAATAAAATTTGTTTTTAACGAAAATTTAAGTTTTAAACTAAAATTATGCATCTTCGACCAACAAATAAATTTTTAACAAAGTGGTTCGAATTTCAACCAAATAGTTGAATTTTCAATAAAAAAAGATGAATTTTCAACCAAGAAGATAAATTTTCAATCAAATATAAAATAATTAAATTTTTAATTTAAAAAATTAAGTTTTCCCCGAAAAAAAGAGTTTTCAACAAAATATTTCAATTTTTAACTAATATGATGCATCTTCATCCAAGTAATGGAATGTTTATGAAAATGGTTCGACTTTTAACTAAGTAGTTGAATTTGCAGCAAAAAAAATGAATTTTTTACCCAGAAAATAAATTTTATACCAAAAAAGACGAATTTTCAACAAATTACATAAATTTTAAACAAATTATTTTAATTTTCAACTAAAAAAGATGAAGTTTAATCCAAAAATGGAATAATTGTCTTTTTACATAAAAAAATAAGTTTTTACTAAAAAAACGAGTTTTCAACAAAGTAATTAAATTTTTAGCTCAGAAAATTAATTTTTAACTAATATGATGTATCTTCAACCAAGTAGTTACATTTTCAGCCAAAAAATAATAATTTTTAACCAAGATATAAATTGTCTATCAAAAAAGACGATTTTTTAACCAATTAGTTGAATTTTCAAAAAAAAAATGATGAATTTTCAACAAAGAAGATAAATTTTCAACTAACTACATGAATTTTAAATCAAGTAGTTAATTTTTCAACTAAAAAAGATACATTTTCAATCAAATATGAAATAATTAAATTTTTCATTCAAAAAATTAAGTTTTCCCCGAAAAAAAGAGTTTTCAACAACATAATTCAATTTTTAACTAATACGATGCATCTTCATCCAAGTAGTGGAATGTTTATGAAAGTGGTTCGACTTTCAACTAATTAGTTGAATTTGCATAAAAAAATTAATAAATTTTTTACCCAGAAGATAAATTTTATACCAAAAAAGATGAATTTTCAAACAAATAAAATAAAATTTAAACAAATTATTTCAATTTTCAACTAAAAAATATGAAATTTAATCTGTATCTGTATCTGTATATTTAATCTCTCCCTTTTACGGGTTTGAGGGCCTCCGCTCCCTGTACATATATTTACATTTCATCCTTAACCTAACTTAACCGCTGCTTATATTCTAATGTTTCGCCTTACTTTAATAACAATCATATTATAACTATTGGTTCTTAAACTTCTACAAATGAGCGATCTTCCAGGGCTTCCGTTTTCTCTTACCATAAAATACATTTTTACCGATTTAAAAATTAAAAATTTTTTCTAGTTACTTTCCTTTAAACAGGATCACCCGTTTGGCTCTGCCCTGCTCCCTTGCTTTCTCTCACTTCTTCCAGTTTTTTCATCCACGTCACTCCCTGTCCATTACCATCCAAAATCCATCTTACACATTCATCCACACTCAACTGTCCATCTTCCTCCCCTGTACACCTCTCTAACACATGTGCCCATGACTCCATTTCGTATCCACATACTCTGCACAGATTGTCCTCTTCATCCATCCAATATCTACAGGATCTCACTCCTTCTCCCATTCTAAACCGTACCACTCTATTCCATTTGTCTTCCTTTTTTATTTTTTGCAAATATTCTGGTTCCGCTAACCCTTTGACCATCATATACCATCTATTGTACTTCGAATCCATAATCTTTATCCATCTCTCTTCTCCTTGTTTTACTAATAGCTCTAACTCTATGTTCTCCCACTCCAGTACCCCTTCTTGTATATCACAAGCCCTCCTCATTATTTTCCTTTCTTCCTCCCATTTCGAATTTCCCAAATTGCCTCTCGTCTCCTTATTCCGAACTTCGTCCAAGCACACTTGTGCTATTCTGCTCCCTTCTCCCCTTTTCAGTTTCTCTTCAAACTTCCAGGCTCTCTTAATTTGTCTAGTTACCATTTTTTCCCTTCCTATTTCTTCCCTTAACATGTATCCTGGGCAACTCCAACTAACCCCCATTACCCATCTCAGAAATCTCTCATGCATGCTTTCCACTTTCCTATATTCCTTCCATCCCCAGACCTCCACTCCATAACACAACACCGCCCAAACCAACGCATCAAACATCCAAACCCTCATTCTCCAATCGTCATTGAACCTTCTCTTTCCTATACCCCATACTTGGCCCATTACTTTACTCGCACATTCGATTCTTTTCCTCACCTGCACCTCATTTCCCCCTCCTGCCTCAAACCAAAAACCTAAGTAACAGAACTCCTCCACACTTTCCACTGTGTGTCCGTTCATCTTCCAAACGTAACCTATTTTGGACTTTCTATTTCTGAAGCACATCACCTTGGTCTTCCCTACGTTCACCGTCAGTTCTTTTGTTCCCACATACTCTTCGAAAATTCTTATCATTAGGTTCATCCCCATCTCATCGTCTGCTAATAGAACTACGTCGTCCGCGTACGCTAGAGAATATAGTTTGCTATTACCCAAAATCGTCCCCCCTTTCCCTTTCTCCTTTAGCTTCTCCTCTAAATCTGCCAGCAGCATATTAAATAGTAGCGGACTCAACGGGCACCCTTGCCTTAGACCTCTTCCTGTCCAGAAAACCTCCCCCTTTTTCCCCCCTATCTTCACCCTAATCCTGGTTTCAGTAAAAATTTCCTTTATCCTCTCCACCAACCCTTCTTCTATTCCCCTCTCTTTCATTGCCTGCCATAGCACTTTTCTATTCACTGAGTCAAAAGCTGCTTTAAAATCTACGAACAAGGCGACTAATTTCCCTCTTTTTCTCCCTAAGTTTCTGTTAACCAAGTAGTTGAGTACGTAAATGTTATCTATTGTCCCCATCCCTTTTCTAAATCCCGTCTGATTGTGTGGAATACTTTGTTTCTCTTCTATCTGATTCTCTAACCTTTTTCTTAGAATTTCTGCGTATATTTTATAACCCACTGGCATGAGAGTGATCCCTCTGTACTCTTCTACCTTCTTACCATCCCCTTTCTTGACAAGCGGTACCACCAGCCCTGTCATCCACTCCTCCGGCCACCCTTCTCCTTTCCAGACCTTGTTGCAGATCTTCCACATCCCTTCTCTAATCCCTTCTCCTCCATACTTTATTGCTTCGTTCTCCATACCATCCTCTCCTGTAGCCTTGTTTCTTTTCAGTCTATCTATCGCCTGATCCACTTCTTCTCTTGTTATTTCGTTCCCTTCCTCCATTTCTCCCTGGACTATCCTTCTATTTTCCCCTTTCATCCTATTTTGTTCTCCCCCTAGCAGACCCTTAAAATAATCCGTCCACTCGCCCATTTCTATTTCTTCATTCACGCCCTTCCTTCCTCCTCTTTCCCTATTTATCACATCCCAGACCCTACCTTCTTTGATCGCTTTTTCTACTTCTTCCTTGTATTTCTCCTTTCCCTTTTGCTTTTTCCTTTCCAGCATCCTTTCATGTTCTCTTTTTCTCCTGTTGTACTCCGCCTTCTCTATTTCTCCTTTCCTCCATTTTCTTACACACTCTTTCATTCTCTCTTTACTCTCCCTGCATTCCTCGTCCCACCAGCCTCTCTTTCCCTCTTCTCTTCCTTCTTTTGTACCTACCTCCGCCCTTACCTTCTCAATCGACCCTTTCAACCTTTCAATTAACGAGTCTACTCCCTCCTCCTTTTCATACCTAACATTCTGCGTTTCCATTTTTTGTTTAAACTCTTTTAATTTATCTACCCCCCAGACTCCCATTTTCGTGTTCCTTTCTCCCCCTCTTTCCTTTCTCCCTCTGCCGCGCTTATGTCAAAAATGCTGTAGTTAAATTTTTAGATGAAGAATTTTGAACTAAATTTTCAACCAAATAGTTAAATATTCAACTAAAAATATCAATTTACGATAAAAAATGAAATAATTAAATTCTCAGTGATAAAATTCATTTTCAACAAGAAAAAACGATTTTTATCAAAAAAATGGTTAAATTTTTCACCGAAATAGTTCAATTTTCAACCAGAAATATAAATTATAAAACAATTAGGAGATTAATTCTTTACCAAAAAGATGAATTTTTAACAAAATACATGAATTTTCAAAGAAATAGTTGCATTTTCAACTAAAAAAGAAAAATTTTCAACTGAAAAGTTAACAGTTATTGTTTCAGTTAAAAAAGTTAATTTTCAACATAAAAAAAAAACAATTTTCAACATAATAGCTAGATTTTCAACCAAAAAGGTGAATCTTGAAAAAGTAAATTTTTATTCAATTTTTAATTATAAATAAATCAATTACTTTTCAAAAAATAAAGCATTTTCAATAAAAGTGTTTAATTCTCAGCAAAATATATTAACTTCTAACTATGAAAAATTGTTTATTTAATTTTTCACTTAAAAAACAAAAACTGTAATATTTGATATTTAAACCAAAAATTATTTTTATTTGAAATCAAAATCTGCTGAATTTATTAAAAAAGATGAATTTTCAAAAAATAGTTAAGTCCTCAACAGAATGGACGACTTTTCAAGAAAATAGTTGAAATTTCTAAAACATTGTTGAATTTTCGAACCAAAAAGGTTAATTTCCTACACAAAATTTAAATTTTCAAACCATAAGTATGAATTTTCAAAAAAAAATCCATTTTCAACCACGCAGTTGAATTTAGAACCAAATAGTTAAATTTTCAAATAACAAAATTAATTTTTAACCAAAAGAACGAATTTTAAACAAAGCAGTAGTAGTTTCAACCAAAGAGGATTGCTTCTTAACAAAATTGTTGAATTTTCAGCAAAATTTAAATTTAAATCAAATAGCTTATTTTTTAACCAAGAAAATCAATTTTCAAAAATATAGTCGAACTTCCAACAAAAAGGATTGTTTTTAACAAAATTATTCAATTTTAAACAAAGTAGATTAATTTCCAACGAAATATTTCAATTTTCAACCCAAAACATGAATACAATCGTTAAAGTTTCAGTTTAAAAAATCATTTTTCAAAAAGAAAACTGATTTTTAAACAGTTGAATTCAACCAAAGAAGAAGTTTTAACAAAATATTTGAATCCTCTACTAAAAAAGTGAATTTTTAACAAGCGAGATTAATTTTCTACTTACAAATACTAATTTTCAGCGAAATACCTCAATTTTCTACCAAATAGTTGAATTTTCAAATAGAAAAGATCAGTTTCCAATTAAAAATATCAATTTTTCACCAAAAATGGAACAGTTGCATTTTTAGATAAAAAAATAACTTTTAACCAAAAAGGAATGAATTTTTAACGAAAGATGTTTGGATTTTATTTTTGGGCTCTATTAATTCATTCAGGTCCTTTAAGGGCCTAATATATAAATTTTCTAAAATGAGATTATTGGCTCAAAAAAAAAAAAATATATATATATATATTCATCGTGAACAGCGGAACATTTGAAGGCGGCTGAAACATTTTTGAGGCAGAAAGTAAATCCTACCTTTTTTTAATACTGAAAATTGGATTTTTTATCATCATCCAAAGTTTTTTTCATCACGTCCAAACATGCGCCATAATACTTTTCATTCAATTTTTTTTTATATCGATTAAGCAACTCAATTGTCAAAAAGTTAATTCTCATTTTTTTTTTAAATTGAAAATTGGATTTTTTATCGTCATCCAAAGTTTTTTTCATCACATTTTCCAATTTCCAATCTTCCTCATAGAGGAAGCATTAGTATTTTTTTCAATAAGAGACAAATCAAAGCCTTCATTTTGATCAATTTAAAAATAGAAATTTACAAAAACATACAAAATTACAAAATAATACGAAAAAATTCAAAATACAAAGATAAATCAGAAAATTAAAATCTTGTATTCGAAATGATAATTTTTCCAGTTGGAAAAGAGAAGGGAAAAGTTCTGTCGCACCCTATCCCTTTCCCAACTTTATGATTTCTTTAAAAAAATTGTCAGAATTATTCTATTTGAAAATTTTTGATCAAAAAGTTTTTATATTCATGCGTCAACTTTGAATTATGTCGAAGAAAAAAGTTTTTCTGTTTGAAACAGATGTTTCAAATATTATAAATGAGCATAACTTCCTTAATATTTAATAACGTGTATTAATATTACTGATCAATCGATTTGCCTCGAATCAAGGAATCTTTTCCGCTCTTGCATCAATTTTGAATTATGTTCAAGAAACAAGTTTTACTATAAAAAACCGTCTTTTCAAATATTATGCATTGCCATAGCTTCATACTCTTCTATAAAATGTATTAATATCATAGGTCAATCGATTCGTCTCGAAATCAGCACATCTTTTATATTCTCGCATCAACTTTAAATTATAAGAATGAGAAAATTTTACTATAAAAATCGATTTTAAAAATATATAAATTACCATAACTTCCCTACTCTATAATGAAATGTATTTATATCGTAGATCAATTGATTCGTCTCGAATAAGGGAATCTTTTATATTCTTGAATCAACTTTGAATTATATTGAAGAAACAATTTTTACTATAAAAAACCGCATTTTCAAATATCATGCATTACCAGAGCTTCCTTACTCTTCAATAAAATGTATTAATATTATAGGTCAAACGATTCGTCTCGAACCAAGGATTTATTTTTATTTTTGCATCAACTTCGAATTATTTTAAGAAAAACATTTTACTATAAAACGCCGTGTTTTCAAATATTATGCATTACCATGGCTTCTTTTCTATTCAATAAAATGTATCAATGTTATAGGTCAATCGATGCATCTTGAATCAAAACAATTTTTCTATTCTTGCATCAACTTTAAATTATGAGAATGAGAAAATTTTTACTATAAAAATTGATTTGAAAAATATATAAATTACCATAACTTCCCTACTCTTTAATAAAATGTATTAATATTGTGGATCAATCGATTCATCTGGAACCAAGGAATCTTTTTTATTCGTGCATCAACTTTGAATTATGTTA
>CAKNYM010052254.1:0-13124 GCA_932195095.1 Andricus curvator
TTAACCTGAAATCCTTATCTGTTTAACTGAATTTATTTAACCACAATTAAATGTTGGTTCTAAGAAAATAATAATTTACATTTTTTATATAAAAGCAGATTTTAATATCATTGATTTTTAAATAAAGTCAATATTATATGAGGATGGCTATTTATCAAGCTCGGCACAGAGGGCAGCACCGAGAGTGGCGATACATCTAGTATGCAGGAACAAGGCATTACCTACAGTTTCCTTAGCTTTTTTTTGTTATTTGGAAGGCGATGTGCTCCTTTATTTTACATTCAAATGCCACATATACACACAAATTTTTCAAGAAGAAAGTGTAGGAAGCTCAACACAGCTTTTAAACTCTCTAACAGACGATTTTGAGTATATAATCATTGAATCTAATATTTTCAGTACCTACTTGACTTAATTGTAATGTTTATAGTGTCCTCCTCCTCATCCTACTCACTCTCTATTCTTTATCGTATCCTCATCATCCTCATTCTTCTCGTCCTCTATTCTTCCACATACATTTTAATAGTTTATTTAACTTGATTTAGGATAAATCAAGATTCAACAGGGAAATCATGATTACAACTTCAAGAAAAAGCAGCATATCCGATGGTGGCGCACTCTATGATAATCTTTGCTAACCGCAGGTTCCCGTTTTAGTGAAACAAAGTTTCGTCTAATAAGTTGGAACAGTTGAATCAACTGTATATCCATTATTCTGTTAATCAGAAATCCTTGTCACTTTGAATGGATTTATTTAATATACGTAATCAATACTTCATTCAGCATTTTTAGTATTATTTAATTAAATTTCTATATCACTAAATGTTGATTTAAGAGTTCTAGAAAGTAGGTGTTCATGTTATCACTAAATCATTGTATTATTTTTTAATGTTTGATTTGCAGTATTCTTGCATTAGATTTTAATGTTGCTGAATTTATTTTATCATTCATGGTACTTTATGTCAATGTTTCAAGTAAGTAAATTGAATCTTTTTAGCAGATTACTCTATTATGCGAAAGATGATTTCAACGTTTCTCACAGTTCATTCTAATATTCTGCCGTCCAAACTAAAAAGATACATAAGTGACATTTTGATGAAAAATGAGTTTTTGGTATCTTTGGATTCGTAAGAAAAAGCTGCGTCTAACTGTGTTAATAAAAATGATTAATTATTAATATGTATTGCAAAAAACGATTGTTTATAAATGAGGAAAGTCGAAAAAGTTGAAAAATACAACATAAAAAGATACACAAAGTACTTTGCGTGTCGTAAAATTTGTATAAGGCGTGTAATACGTCATCAGCATACAAATCAAAAAGAACATAAAGAACTTTGTGTCTTTTTTGCCTTGTAAAAGTGACCGAGTGCGGAGCGAATTTACAACCGAAAAGAATCGCTTGCCCTTACGTATGTTTTAGTCTTGTGAAATAGCTCGGACCCTGATCGGAAATCCAAGGGAAATAAGTCCCGGCTAAATTCGGCTATACATTAGCGACGATCGTTCGGGTAAGTTCGGGACAGACGCTAAACACACAGTGTCCCTTACGTATGTTTTATTGTTGTATTTTGAGGCCGTGCTCGAGCTCTCCGATAAAGGCATCGTCCGCAAGTGCCTTTGTGTTCTTTTTGCCTTGTATTTTTCACTTTCCGCGACTAGTAAAAATTCGCAAGTCCATTTTCTAATAGAAATTGTTTAAAAAATCAATTTTTTATTTCAAAATATGAAAGAGCACATTATTTTTACCCAAATAGTGTATCTAGATTATTATAGATAACAGTTTTTCTCGATTTTCTCAGTTCGAGTGAGATTGGACTTATGTATCTTTTTAGTTTGTACGGCAGTATTTATGTAGCTGATTTCATAAATTCTAACAACAGCATTCGAATTATATGTTTTTTTCATCCCAAAATAGTTGAATCAATATTATTAAAAAATTATTACGTGGCTACCAGGTATTAATTGCTAATAGTTTATGTGACATCTGAGCTATATCGACATAAGATTCTAAATCTCTTACTGTGATCCACTGGATGTAATAAGATCTCTTAAGAATCTGTTGGTATTTTTCAAGATTCATGCAAAATTTGTATATGTATACCATTAAGCCATTTCCCTTTCAGGGTAGGCGTGACACTATCCGATTCGGGTAGTGTTTCTAGGTGGATAGTTTCTTGTAGTAAATAACTACAAGTGTGGGCTCACCACACCCACGATGTGCCAACAGCACTCAGTTTTCTCGAATGGTCACCCATCCAAGTACTAACCGCGCCCAACGCTGCTTAACTTCAGTGATCTGACGAGAACTGGTTTTTTCAGCGTGGTATGGCTGTAGGCCATATATTTGATGAATTTGCAGAGGCATGCTGTGAGATTTATGATTATTTTTTTTGAGTCGCTCAATCACAAAGCCTTCTGAAATCTTGCAAATGTTACAAAATTATTTTTTTAGAAATACATTTTTTTTCAATACATAGCTCTCTCTCTCTCTAGCCTACACACGCACATCCTTCATACCTTGCTGTCACTTTATTATGAGTTGATTTTTTAGAATATAAAAATTAATTTAGTCTATAGCTTATAAGTAAATTACATCACATGGTTCTCTCTTGCACATACTTCACTCATATTATTATTTATCCTTTCGTTTCTTCATCATAAGAAGGTGTATTGTGGACTTTCTTGAAACAGCTTCTTCTTTATTTAAAAACCATTGACGTTTATGTTTAAACCAATGAGATGATGTCATAAATGTTAGCTTGAATAGAAAAACTTCGTTTCTGTTGTAATCAACATTCACCTAACTCCTCCAAATTGTCATAACAGCTCTCGTTCCAGCACTTATTTGAATGCTTCTTTGTCTTGGCTGGATTTATACTTTTTTCTATGGTATATTCATCATTTTTTTATTGTTGTGTATGATATAATAAGAGTAAAATATTTGAAAAAAAAATTAGTTTCTTCTGCTTTTTTCTTTCGTGAAAAGCAATATATGCATTTGTATTCATAAATCAGAATTCTCCATTATACATATACGTATTACCATCTCTGCTATTAATCTTCCTTTCATATCCTGAACATTTTCAAATATGAATGTTATTTCATTGATCATACAATTTTCACTGAAAAGCCATTATCGAACAAACCACTATTCTTTTAATAAATACTTTAATTCAACGGTCTTTCAGTAGTGTCAATTGAGCAAGCTCTTCAAATAAACCGAACACACATTAAATAATTATGCATTATTATATATCCTCAGATTTTATATCCTCAGATTATTATTATTATTTTTTTATGTGAGAAGTTGTAGGCTCCGGAAGCTACGATCATGGTTCTTTAAAAGCAACCAATCCCGACGCAACTGGAACGTGTACGTCATCCGCTTGTGCTCCTTCTGTCCTAGAAGGTAAGCAAGAGCGGGAAATTTACGCGAGAAAACATCGGGCAACACTGTTCCTTGGAGTCAGGTCTCTAGCCGCGGATGATCTTACGCGGCAGACGGGACAGTTGGAGATGAAGTTTCACCTCTGGATACTTTTTTAGAGCTACCAATCTTTTTAGAATGTTATGAGGAACAGTGTTGACGGACCAGATGAAGTGATCCCAGAAGAACAGCCTTTTGCATCCGGTTCGCGATGGAATGAGCCTGACGCTGGCAAGCCGGAATCTTGTTGAGTTGGCTAATAAATGAAGCTTTCATACCTCCAAGACAGCCGATTATGAGAACTACAAGATGGACTTTGACGCCTTGGTACAGCCTGCTCAGCTCGAAAAGAAGTGCTTGATATTTCGCCCGTTTTTCTTCCTCCTTTGCCGTGATATTACCATCGGCTGGTGCCGAGAATTCAATCACGTAAATGATCTTGTTCTTCAGATCTTGGAGGACAATATCAGGCTTCGTAGCACTGATACGTTGAGTGGTCGAGAATGAGAAATTCCAGTATATCTTACACTGGTCATTCTCCACAATGGACTCGAGTTCCCCCTGGGCGTATGGCAAGACGGGCAATAGATCAACACCATAGAAGTGCCTCAGATGGTAATATAACACTTTTAGAGCCGCATTCTGTCTCTCTATGTACCCGTATCGTGCATATTTTGAGCATCCACTGAGAACATGTCCAAGTGTTTCTGGCTCTTGCTTGCACGCTCGTCAGTTGGTATCGCCTACAGGTATATTCATTATGCGCTCGCGGTAAACTAAGGTGTCTATAACGCCATCTTGACAGGCAAACAGAAATCCCTCAGTCTCCGATTTTAATCCAGCAGACTTGAGAAACATGTTGGACAAACCCATCGAGAGCTCTTCTCTACGTATAATGCCGTAGAATTTACCATGAAGGGGCTTGTCAGCATGTTCTCTTAGTAGAAGCGTATGTTCTGCTTCCTGTACACGACTTTTGAGCACCAAAGGTGTTAGTGATGTTAGGCCATGTGTAGTGTCGCTGGAATCAAATGGGAGGCCAAGCTCCTCTGCGGCCCTATCTGCGGCACGATATAGAAACGCCGCAGCATTGACGACTTCATGTTGATGTACTAGTCGCATAAGAAAATCTGTGCTGTTTAGAACTGAGCAGGCTGTAGCCAGAACCGTTCTGCGATGAAGACACTCTAAGCTCAGCAAGCCTCTACCCCCTTTATCTCGAGGGAGATATATTCGAGGTACGGAAGATCTAGGATGATGACTTCGATGGATTGTCATCATCTTGCGTGTGCTTCGGTCAAGTTGCTTCAACTCATCGACGTTCCATTTTACTGCACCAAACGTGTAGAGCAGTATAGGAACGGCCAGCATATTGGTCGCCTGGATCTTATTCTTTCCAGATAATTCGGAAGCCCAAATTTTTCTGAGAATTTGGCGATACCTTTTTCCAAGGGCCGTTTTTAACGCAAGCACATCATGGGTTTCCGCTTGCGGTATTCCAAGATATGTATATGTTTCTCCAATACCAAGATGTTGAATGGTATTTCCGCCGATGAGTTGAAGATCCTGATCGTGACCCGATGATGTAGTTTCTAGTCTTCCTTGGTGTAGGTGGACGCAGGCACACTTGTCCAGTCCGAAGCTCATGCCAATCGCTTTAGAGTACCTATTTACCGCCTCCACAAGGATGTTAAGGTCCTCTTTCGAGGAAGCAAAGAGTTTAAGGTCGTCCATGTATAAAAGGTGGTTGACCTTATATTCTCTTTTGTTCGGCGGGCCACATAGGTATCCAGAGCTTTTGCCTCGGAGCACAATAGATAGAGGCAAGAGGGAGATGCAGAAAAGTATCGGACTTAGAGAGTCTCCTTGGAAGACTCCTCTCTTATATGTGATATAGCTTGTAGTCACTTGTCTTTTGTCAGATGTTATGACAAATCTTGTCCGCCACAAGAGCATAAGCTCTTTTATGCATCTCACTATTTTTGGATGCACTTCCATGCATTCAATCAGCTTAATAAGTAGCTCATGGTTCGTGTTATCGAATGCCTTACGGTAGTCAATCCAAGCCATGGACAGATTGCGTCGATACCTGATCGAGTCCTGGGTGATACACCTGTCTATTAACAGGTTCTCCCTGCAACCTGCCAGACCTCTCTTGCATCCACGTTGTTCAACTATTGCACTCCATACCGGCTCGATAGATGTTAATATCCTCTCTTTGAGGATGCCAGTGAATAGCTTGTAGCTGGTGTTTAAACAAGCTATGGGCCTGTAGTTCTTTGGACTTGACAAATCTCCGGTCTTCGGAATCAATACCGTGCGTCCTTCCACTAGCCACTGCGGGACGGGTTGTTCTCCGTTTAAGAAAGTAGTAAATATACGAGCTAGATGTTGGTGCGTAGAAGTAAACTTCTTCCACCAAAAGTTGTTGATTTTATCTGGCCCTGGCGCTGAAAAGTTCTTAGTTCTAGCGATAACTTTCTTCACTTCTTCAGCAGTAATTAGTGGACACTCTTCCTCTGGACCTTGTAACCTTTGCCTTTGGCAAAAGTTACGAAAGAGTGATATATCTGAAGCGTCTTCATTTAGCTGATAAGTATCTCCATATACTTGTTCCCAGAAGACTTGAATCTCTTCTCGACTAGGCGGATTTTTAACGGCACGTGACGTTTTATTGAACAGACGGGAAGGATGAGTAGAAAATGTGGAATTTTCCTGAATCCACTTTACTCGCCGTTCAAGGCGCTGTTTCGCTGTTGAAAGAGATCTTATTTTTTGCGTCCAGTGCTGCTTGATGGTCAACAGTTTACACTTGTTCAGCGTGTGATTTGCTTTCCTTAAGTTTCGAGCAAGTGCCCTAACTTTTGGAGTGAATTTTTTATTTAATGTTATGTAGCTAATCACGCACTGAATATTTGATGCATGCCGTCTCGCCGTTTCAATTTTGAATTGAAGCTGTGCAATACGCTCGCGAGTCTTACTCAGACGTACTGAAGTTTCGTTACTTCTACTGTCGCTAAGCAAGGACACCGCCTTCTCGTAAACAACACAGTTCAGATTCCAGAGATTAACATCTTCGGGGAGCAAATCGGGGAGAGCAGTATTAGCTTCAGCTAATTTGTCCATCCTGAGAAAGACTTTTTGGTGGATAGATCTCCTACTTCTCATGTTAGCATTATCGGTTATCTGCAAAGTTGGTCTTGCTGGAACGGGTGGAATGTTCGATGGAGGATGTTGCTCTTCTTCGTCTTGTTGATAGAGAGCTTCATATCCGTTTTTTCGCAAAAAGGATACCTGATCTCTTAAATACTGAGGCGTTTGATGAGCATATTCCGGGTGCATATTGACCCAACGGTCATGTAACCTCTGCATGAATCCTCTTCGCGCCGGTGAGCTTCTTTGCCAACAGGTAAGGATGTCTCTCCTGAGTTGGTCAGACCATTTAAATCGATGTTCTCGCGTTTGTCCGGGGCCATTGCCTGGTCGTCGCCTCGGTTCGGTCCTATTGCCACTCCCAACTGAACCATGGCCTCCATCCGAGAGAGGCCTATTGTGGGTGGCACTGCGCGATACTGGTGTCGTAACCGCATAATTCATTGCATTGGGGAGTTAGCCCAAAGCAACGTGGCTGACTGCAAGAGCCGGAGCTCTCGGGCGATGGGGTTATTATTATTATTATTATTATTATCATCAAACTACAGGTAGAATGTTTTTGAAACTTTTTCTAGAAAAGCTGCTTAGACAAATTTGGCACTTACAATTGCGCAATATTATTTTGTGACCAGCTGTGGAATGGTCTTGATGTCGGTAAAGTAGAGATGCACCTTCCTTTTGAAAAAGTGTCTCAGTAACCCTCTTGTAAAAAAGTGGCTCAGTATCCCTGTTGTATTAGTGGTCCAATATCTTGCATCTAAATACATAGATTTGGCTCAGTAGCCCTCTCGTGAAAAAGTAGTTCTGTCTCCCTGGTTCAGTACCTCTCTTGTATCAATGTTGGTAAGGTAGGAATTCAGGATGATGTTATCAAAATATTTCAGAAACTTAGCACGGACATGAACCACTTTAACTGTCAAATGTTCTCTAGAATGTTTTTTTCACGAATTATTTGCACACTAAATAAAGACAGGAATTTTTAGTTGAATATGTTATCTATATGGAAGCAATAAATCATCCTTGTTTTTTTTTCTCATAACCATATGACACAGTAGAAAATGTAAGGACAAAGCAAAATGTAACCTTGAAAGTATTTACACGAAATGTTCAATTGAGATGAGAAATAACCTTGAAGCTGTTTACATGAATTCGGTTCTTATAATTGCGCAATATTATTCTATGATACCATTAGGACCCTCCGAGAATACATATCCAGAGTCCGCCTTGTAAAAGTGGCTCAAAAGTGAGATCCAATGTCCGTCTTTTAATGCGTATCCAGACTCCATCTTACTTTTTGGTTCAGAACCCAGCTTTACCCATCTACTAATACAGTAGCTTTAGTGGATGATTGAAAAATTCGCAATATTTTATCATATTTATTTTGTATTTAGCTTATTTTTGTTATAAATTTATTTTAAATTTTCAACGTGTAATAGGCAAAGCTGACCTTTCCAACTAAGAGATGAAAAAGGTGCTGAAAAACGAGCATACATCTGTGAATAAAAAAGGCATGTGAATTAATATCAAGTGTGTTTATACGATATAAGAAGCGATAAGTGTCGGGCAGTGCACCCTTAATATGTATAAGTTAAAGCACGTGTGAGTAAGCCCGGAATAAAATGCATTCTGTATTATCTCTCTTTCGAGCCTCGAAATTGTTTGCAGTATCTTATTTCATGTAACACGTCGAGCTGTTGACGGACCTAGCATATGGCAAAAGAATGATTATCAAACGTTATGGGTTGACTATGGAATCAAACTTTTATGAGCAGTAAAAAAGAAGTGATCTCTAGAGAACGAAAGCAGAGACTAATGAAATGTATGCAGACTTAGACGGTCAGTGCATCACATTTTTTGTAAAATCAAAACGTTTAAATACATCTGAACATTATCTCGAGTCCTCGCTCGCTACTCGATACCAGAATAAAGCAATAAGAATCCCTAGCATATGACCTTACTCGAAGAAATGCTTTATTCCTTTAGATACTCTTTTACCTATATTATTCGATTGGCTTGAAATATTTTTTAATTTTAATTTTTTATCTTCCTCTTTATCCTTGAGTTCTAGAAGATTCTACATTATAATCAACACGCTGGGATATAATTTTTTTTTGCAACGCAAAATGTAATGTGTATTTGAAGATAACCTTGAACTTATTTACGAAAAAAATGGCACAGTATAATTTGATGATGTCATCAGGAATTTTCTAGAAACTAAGCACATAGTTTTTTTTATAGACGCTTACCCCCTCTACCATTTCTTCTGGAAACTTTTGTGCAATGTTGCCAGATATTGCATCATATGATGCAACAAAGTTCTGGAAGATTCTACATTATAATCGACACGTTTGGAATATATCCAGAAATTTCGCAGTATAAGTTGATGACGTCATTAAGAATATTCTAGAAAGTAAGCACTACAGCTGTAGAATATCGGTAAGGTAGGTTTTTATGGTCTCTGATAGTAAATATATCTACCTCTTTATTTCAAAGTTCTAAAACGATTCAACATTGTAGTAAAAAAAAATTTGACCGCTGAATTAAATTAGTTAGCTGGAAAGCAATATAATCATCCTCGATTTCTATAAAACTATATTATACAGTAGCTTTAGTGGATGATTGAAAATGTTAAAATATTTGTTTTGTATTTAGCTTATTTTTTTTTTTTATAAATTTAAATCTTCAACGTGTAATATGCAAAATTGCCCTTTCTAAATAAGAGATGAAAAAGATGCTGAAAAACGAGCATATATCTGTGAATAAAAAAGGTATGTGACCTCATATCAAGTGTCGTTAAGAGCGATAAGTGTTGAAAAGTGCACTCTTAATATAAATAAGTTAAAACGCGTGTGAAAAAGCCTGGAATAAAATGCACACTGTATTATCTCTCTCTTGATTCTCAAAATTATTTGCAGTATCTTATTTCATGTAACACATCGAGACGTTGACGGGACCTAGCATACGGCAAAAGAATGATTATCAAACGTTGTGGTTCGACTAAGAAAGCGAACTTTTTGCGAGCAGTAAGAAAGAAGTGATCTCTAGAGAACGAAAGCAGAGTCTAATGAAATGTATGCAGCTTGAGACTGTCGATTCATGAATGCTTCTGAAATCAAAACGTCTAAACAAGTCTGGACGTTATCTCTCTAGTCCTCCCTCGCTACTCGATACCAGAATAAAGCGATAAGGATCCCGAACATATGACCTACCATAAGGAATCCTTTAGGCACTTTTTTTACCTATATTATTATTCAATTGGCTTAAAATATTTTTTAATTCTAATTTTTTTTATCTTCCTATTTATCCTTGAGTTCTAGAACGTTCTACATTATAATCGACACGTTTGGGATATAATTTTTTGTTTGCAACGCAAAATATAACCTTGAAGGTATTTACGCGAAAAATGCTTGAGATAAGAAATCACCTTGAACCTGTTGTTGCATGAATTCAGAATTGTGCAATATTATTCTATGATATCATCAGGACCCTCCGAGAATACATATCCAGAGTCCGTCTTGTAAAAGTGGCTTAGAACCCGTGGTTCAGAACCCGTCTTGTAAAAGTGGCTCAGAAACCGTGGCTTAGAACCCGCGGCTTAGAACGCGTCTTGTAAAAGTGGCTTAGAAACCGTCTTGTAACGCGTATCCAGACTCCGTCTTACTTTTTGAGTTAGAAACGCGATAAATCATCCTTGTTTTCCTTGCAATAACTATATTACGCAGTAGAAATTGCCAGGACAAGGCAAATATAACCTTGAAAGTATTTACGCGAAAAATGCTTGAGATAAGAAATAACCTTGAACCTGTTGTTACATGAATTTGGCTGGCACAATTGCGCAATATTACTGTGACGTCATCAAAGGAATGTTCTCGATGTCGGTAAAGTAGGTCCAGTACCCCTCTTGTATCAATGTCGGTAAGGTAGGAATGCATGATGATGTCATCAGGACCCCCGAGAATGTTCTAGAAGCTTAGCACGGACATGAACCACTTTGAAGAAAAATTTAGCACGGACACGAACCACTACGGCTAGAATCTTCTCGATGTCGGTAAGGTAGGAATCTTGTGTTAGAACGCAGCCATACATCTAATAAAAGAGGTTTTTTGTCGTTTTTATATTTTCAAATATCGACAAACAAAATTGTATTTGGCATGTCTGAATAATGGGTGATGTGTAAGGGTAGTTCATCCCTTGAAAATTCCAAAAAAATTTCTGACAGAATATCATTGTTTCTCCTCCTAAATGATTAGGACCACACAAAAATACGGAAAAAAATTGTTTAATTTTATTCATGTGAACGTTCTTAACTTCAAGTACATGGCCACCTCAACGACTTAGAAATTCAATTCACAGAGTCACAAAGCTACCCTGTTAGAAATTTCTGTAGGAATTTTCAGAAACATGCGACTAAAGCTTTATGAAGTAACCGTTTCTAAATATTACTAAACAGGAACAGAAATTTCAGAAACAACAACTGCAAAAAGCTAAGTCACATGTTTCAGAAAATCCTGTTACAATTTAGGATTTTTCAGATAAAGTAATTTGAAATTTCAAGGAATTTAACCTTTTTTCGGTTCATTAATTCAAAAATAAAATATGTAGTCTATATTTGGCCACACAATATAAATGATAGACAATATGAGTAAAGTCAATATAAATGAATTTGTATGTATCCATCACTGTTAAAAATAGTATTAAATTTAAAATACCAATGTGTATTAAAATTAATATCTCAAGCATATGAAATCCCTATTTACGCGGAGAAAAATAGATATTGAAAAGTAGATATTAAAAACTTTGATAATTAACCATAATGTATAGATATTGCCAACGGCGATACCACGCTGAAAACACCAGTTCTCGTAAGATCACTGAAGTTAAGCATTGTTGGGCGCGGCTAGTACTTGGATAGGTGACCGTTCAGAATTATTGCGTGCTGTTGGCCCGTCGTGGATGTGGTGGGCCCACATTGGTAGTAAATATCCACCTAGAAACACTACCCGAATCGGGTAGTGAGGCAATGAACTTTCGAGTTTGAACTGCTAATCAATGTATGTATGTATATAGATATTACGATATAATACCTAATATCTTATATTCAGTATACAAGATATTAAAGGGCAATTTCTGTTTATATTGAAAGAATAAAATGTGTGATATTAACCGTTAATATCTAAGATATTAAAAAAGCGAAATGTTATCGGAGCAATGTCGTTGACGTGTGGCGTGGCGACAAAAGATCTTAACACCGCTTTGTCCTTATCTTGAGCAATCGTCGTGTGAGTTGTAGTTTTTCGGATATATATTTCTTTACAAATTTTGGCGGAAAATGGATTAAGTGTTTTTGGATATCGATATCATAGTTTTCTCAAGAAAATTGGGACTTATGTTAGCCTTGAACAACGTACTATTATCAATGCTCGAGGATTCGGACATCAAAAACAGAGGACTGCAATGTAAAATCCTTTTGGATTTTATAGAAATTGTCACGCTTTACAGGTAATTTTTGCATAATTAAAAAATATTTGTTGAATATAATAGATTCTGCCCTTTAATATCTTGAATATTGTCAGGTAAAATCTTCTTTTTAATATCTATGGATGCTCTACTTCAATATCTAGATTTCTGTCCCATATTTAAGTCGCTAAGATATTAACTAGTAATATCTAGATAGTCTTCTTTAATATCTATTTTTCTCCGTGTAGGTACGTGTTTATTAAATTTCATATACATTCATGATAACCGCTTAGATAATTCCATTTCACACAAAATCAAAATAAGATTAGCAGTAATTTTCGATTCTTAATAATAAATTATGATACCCTCTTACAATTAATCAAAAATAAAATTGGATTTTAAGTCGAAAAGTTCAATTACACCAGACTCTCGACAGATGAACAATCTCGGGGGTTGCCTGAAAATAGCCTTGTTCATATAGCGCGTACAGCGAAACGTAAACAGTCAGGGCCGCCTGAACCGTTTCCATAATATTGCGCAATCTAATTGACTGAGTAGTAGTGCATTGCGTCCCTTCAGAGGCGGAGTCGCAACCGTCTCTCGCCCTGCCCCCTGAGAAACTGTGGAGACCACCAATTCTAGGAATTCATATAACGCGTGCGATCGCGCGTTCAAATAGTGAGAGTCTGGTGTACGTAAATAAATGACAGACCTAACCTACAATGAACTGTACTCACATTAAATTTCTACCATTCAGAGCAAATTTTGGAAAGAGATTATAGATTATTATATATATATATATAGATTATTCTAGATTATTACTTCAATTGCGAATAGTTGATCAGATTTAAAGAAATAAAAGCACTTTGAGTTTTCAAGCACGCTGCTATACCGACCTGTATATTATATTTAATATAAGGTGTACAGCTATTCATATTTTAATGTATATTAAATTTCAACTCCCGTGTATGCAAATGACTTTATATACATTTATAGACCAGATAACCAGATAAACGTTTATTTTTTAGCCTGCTGGCCTGAAAAAATTGACTTGCTTACACTTCCATTTTTTACAGAATTTTCTTAC
>CAKNYM010052255.1:0-20551 GCA_932195095.1 Andricus curvator
CACCCGCTCCCGGCGAAATCCTGCGGTTGTCCTTATGACAAACTTTTAACTATATATATATACACGCATACATACATACACATACACACACGCATACATACATACACATACACACACGCATACATACATACAGGTACACACATATCTATTATGGTACTGAGTTAGAGATAAATTCGCGAACTGTATTGCGAAAACACATGGTATACATTTGTGATCGAGGATCTAAGCTGGAAGTCAAGTAGATTGGATCCCTAGATCTTCTTGATCGCGCAGGTGTATTAAAAGGAATAATTTGTCACAGTTCAGAACAGTCAATTATACCTCAGATTAATTTAAACAAAAACAGAATACCGGCAAATGTCCGTCTGTCCTGAAGAGTCCAAACATTAAATCGTTTACAAAGAGTATTTAAATCAGACCCCGAAGGAGGGTAGATTGCAAGTTTTTTCCAATTAAGGTATTTCAGAAATCTTTTGTGACTTAGATCGTACCAAAGTTTGAAATAACGTTATCATTGTTGAAATGTTTTTAAATCTTTTACAGATTCTAAATAAAAAACCTAGTGATTTATTAGCGCTAGTCACGATATTTTCCATATGCACATCAAAAGAAAGATCTTGTGTAATTGTAACTCCAAGGTCAGACACTCTCTCGAGAACTACCCCTTGTATTGTGTATTGAAAGTTAATTAGCTTATCTCTATTGCGAGAACGAGAAAAAGTCATAATCCTCCACTTCTGAATATTAATTTCAAGTTTATTAGATGTGCACCAGTCAAAAAATCTATTAATATTATCTTGAAGATACATACGTGAAGTTACATCAGAGATAGGATAGGATAAATTAAGATAATCTGCATAAAAATTATGATAGCAATGGAGAAAAGCCGAAAGATCGTTGATATAGATAATGAATAAAATGTGGTCCAAGGTTAGATCCTTGCTGTACTCCAGAAGTAGGGATAAATTCTGCAGAAGAGTGTCCACCATGCCGAACAAATGTGTGCCTGGAGGATAAATAGGAGCGTAATAGTCGAATCATATTATATGGTAGATCAAGTACTTGTAGCTTACTTAATAACATGGCATGGTCCACTTTATCGAATGCTTTAGAGAGCTAGGGATAAATCCATGCTGATTAAACGAGATCACACGAAAAGCCACCCGAGATATGAAATTATAAGTATATAATTCGAATATTTTAAAGAATCCACAAGAAACCGATATGGGTCTATAGTTGACAATAGGAGACTTGTCACCTTTCTTTAAAACAGGACATATACGGTTAGTTTTCCAAGCAGGAGGGAAATAACCAATTTGAATTGAAAAATTAAAAAAAATTTTTAGTGGAGGAAGCAAAAATTCAGAACATTTTTTAATAAGAGATGATGGGATCAGATCAAAACCAGGTGTTTCTTCATTGGGGATCTTTTTTATGGCATCCCGAATTTGCCTTTGAATAGGGACATGATATTTGTCATTCCAATCATATTCTGGGAGATCAGATGGATTATAAACTTTCATAAAATAATCTGCAAAAGCATTTACAATATGCATAGGATTGAGAAGCTCAACGTTGTTATATATCATGATCCCTGGAATACGTGTAATGCCCTTCTGTTTATTTAAATAAGACCAAAAGGAAGAAGGATTGGCAATAATCCCACTTTCAATATTAGTGTTGTACCGTTTAAACGAAGAGCTCAAATCAATATCTATTTTTTTCTTAAGAGTTTTATAAAGTTGTTGGTAATATGGATCCTTGGTTACATTAAATTCAGATCTATACTTATCTTTTAAGCTAATGTTATCAACAATATCTTTTGTAAACCACGGACGACGAGTGAACTTAATCCTACTAGTGATAAATTTAGGAACGTAAATGTTAAATAGCATGTCGAGTGTATCATAGAAAAGCTTACAAGCCTGGTTTAATGACACAACATTTTCTAAAAACGACCAGTCAATATCATTCAAAGCAACACATAAGCCACTAATATCTGCTCTTTTAAAATTTAACTTTTTTGGTAGAATGTTATTTGCGAAATTAACAGTATGCGAACCAGATTGAGTAATAAAACTTACAGTTAAAGCAGGGTGATACACATCCTCAGAAACAATTGAAAACTTGCATTTGGTAGTAATATTGTTAGAATTGGAAAAAATTAAATCCGAAAGTTGACCATTCTTGTTTAAGATATAATTGGTTTGCTATACATCAAATTTCCCATCTAAAGCGTCAAAAGTCAAAAACTGACAAAATAACTCTTCAATCACATTATCTTCCTCTAAAAGGCCTGACAGTCCCTTCAATGTGCTTGAAATATGCTTTATAAAAACCGGTAAAAAAATTGTCGGTACCGGTAATTTTTTGTTACTGGTACCCACAGTGTATACACTTCGAAATTAATATGGAGTGTTATCGGATATTTTATGAAAAATATCTCGTAAAAATAGTGCTCATTATCATTATTATGAGTAGTTTACTTGGATAATTTTAGAAAAAATTTAATATTACAATGAAAAGTGAAAAATAAAGGGGATCTGAAGTTGCCAACTGTTAGGCAATCAGCCATAACATACAAATATTTATCAATACTATTCTTTATACCTCTTTGATCGGTTTTAAGCAAGCATTTAGAACCTATTTGATGCAGCACCAGAAAACTTATCCGCACCGTATGTGTCAAAAATTTTAATTATTTTTTTGTTTAATGATTCAAACCGTATCAATCGAATCTCGAAGATTATTAATCAAGAATATAGAAGAATAAACTTATAAAATGAATTAAAAAAATTTATTTAATAATTTTCAAATGAAAAAGTTATTCTCGTCGCTACATATGCTTAAAACAATGAGAATACTATCTCATTTTATGTAAACAATATGTCGATTATGTAAATGAAAGGGATTGAAAGCTGAATCATTATTGCAGTGTAATCTATTGCAACACACTTTCGCAAAGTGCTTTCCCATAGCAAATGTGCGACGTACAGACTAAAGACGAACGAAACTTTGGGCAAATTGAAGTAACCAACAAAGTGAATCTGCAATATACACGTCGGGTATTTGCATGTATTTTGATATTTAAATGGATGCGCGTCCAGGCCATGTTCTCTTTGAACCCTTACAGTGCGAGGAAACCTATCATATAAATAATGCACATAATATATAGTATAGAATAGGTGTTAGGATCAGGATATATATTTTAGGATGCAGTGGATACTGTTTATACACTGCAATTCAGAGTGGTTTAGGTAAATTACGATTTTTGATTTCAAATGGCAGGAGTGATATATAGAAACTATGAAATTCATATTACTCCATGATTTGGCTTGCCGTGGATATTCGTGTCTTTCTATGTCTCTATTTATTCATGTATTCAGCCAGACGAACAGAGAAGCGAGGTGTAATTCACTTGCCAAAAAGCCGTACGAAGTAATTCCTATTATAATTCCTATTATAATTGTGTACTAATACGTAATAATTATTACGTATTAGTACACAATTATTACGCGGATATTACTGCACTACTAGAGAGTATCGCAGCAAATAATCTCAAATAACTAGTTTTAAATTAGAGAAAGTTAGAAATTGGTCTATTCTTTTGACAATCATCATTGTTACAAACAATAAATAGTACTCGAAATAGTTAAAATTAAACTCGAAATAAAATTGCTCATAACTAAGTTAATGAAATTAACATTTCTTCATGAAAAATAATTCATTTTTCTTATTCAATCTTCTTGAAAGATTTCCTGAAAGTTAGGGAAAAGGCAACAGTTATTGGCACCTTAAGAGAAAAATAAGGCTTTATGAAATACATAAACACATGAAATATTGAATTCCAAATTGGTTATAATTATACCTGCATTCAAATGTAACGCAGAATGCACTGGAATATTGAATTATTATTAATTATTATCAGTATGTATGTAGTTCCAAAGGAAATGGAGTGGAAATAAATTTTGCATTAGAAAATATTTAATTATATTATTCTATGCGTAAATCTAAATTTAGTATTTTTTCATTATTTTTTTTTGCAAGCCAATATAAAGTTGAAATGGTGTTGCCATGTCACATGTGTTCTTCGGTATCAGTTTTTCTTTCGACAGGCATCATAATCCAGATCATGGTCAGGCATACTCTGATGGGCATACCTATGTCAATAAGTAAAATAAGGAACATTAGAATTTTAATAATTTCCTCTTGATTTAATAAACGAATTCAAACTGGGATAAACAAATTTGATATAGTCCAAATAAATTGCTTACCAATTGAATAAAAACTTTTGTTATTCATAATAACATGAATTCTGGCGCAACATTTAAAGCATTGTATTGCACAACAATATCACTAAACATGATATATATGGATATAATAAAATTCAAGTTATAATTTAAATGAAAACAATATCTACCTATACCTAAAAAATGATACTAAGAAAAATTTAGAGGTTACGATTACTGGCATATAAATGATAGCTTCATTTATTCTCATTTTATCTACTTTTGCGTATACATCTAATCACACATTTTAGTACGTCCAGCACTTTCAATACCTAATTTGATAAAAAATACGCTAAATATTTCATGTCAACACAATATCTTAGGATTACATAACCTTACTTTTTTCTGACTAGGCAGGAGTGTCAATGAATGAAACAATTCCAGAATTGCATTGTCTGCTCATTGGCACTCGTAAAATGCATATAAAAAGCCCAGCGAGAAGCACGAGTATTGTAATGAGAATGAGTTCCTTAAGGCCGATTGAGCCTTCAATAAATTACATTTCTTTTAGACCTAAAATGAAAACAAATTTATTGATCTCTTTAAAAGTGGAAGTTTCGACAGTTTATTAATACTTTCAAGTAAGCTACTGTATATGCTCGAGCGCGAAGCACAAGACCCGACAAATACGCGCCATAAGGGCGCTCAAACTTGTGAACTAAACGAACCGCGCGCGAACTGGGGGAAACCGCCCTACAATAGATAATTAATATACAGTACATTATGATTAATTTAAAATAATAATGTATGTTAAATAATTAATTCAATTTAATTAATAGTTAGCCCACATAGCACACTTCCCGAAAAAATCAGGTCTCTCCCAGATTTAGACCTATGCTTTTCGCGAAAAAACCTGGCACAGACCTGGTTTTTTCGGGAAGTGTGCTATGTGGATAGAACACTATGTGTTAATAAATTAAAATTATAAATAATTATTTTAGCTATATTTGTGCTTTTAAGTAATAACGTTCCGCAAAAAGACGGTATTTCATCATTTTTTGTTAAGGGTGGTTTGAAGGCCTAAAACTGGAAATACCTCACTTTTTGGTACAAACCTTTATACGTTTCTATCAATTTTTATTATTATTTGTTTTTTCATCTTACGGTTACTTTTTGAAGACAACGTTTTTATTCTATTCTACTCTGTTCCTCCTCATTCCATACGGTTTTATCAGTCTTTATCATCTTCCTCTTTTCTTGTAATGATCTTGATCAATTCCACTTTTTCATTTTTTACACTATTTCTCTGCTGAAAAATGTTATACTTTTTCTTTATCTCTCTTTATATTTTTCTTCTATTCTTCTTCTGAAGGATTTTATACATCATGTTCTCTTTTATTTTTTTATTTAGTATGCAAATAAAAAAATATAATATATGTAACAAACTTAAATTAGCTGAAATTAGCACTCTGAAAATGAAGAATGTAATGAAAATTGATAAAAGTAACTTATGTTCTTGATGAATAAGAATCAAATTAAAATTTATAGAAGAAATAGGTTGATAGAAGTGGACAGAATTCTTTAGGAGAAGAAGAAAATGGATCGAATGAAATAGATTTAGTCTCGTTTAGGATAGAACTGGATGAAAGATTTGTTTAGAATGAGTAAAATAAAATAAGATTACGCCATACAGAGATGGAAATCGATAGAAACACGTAGGCAGATAATTAAATAGTATGGAAATAGACTAAAAAATATTTACAGGTTTACACTTTAAAATATATAAGGATAGAAACGATTAGAATGAGGAAGGCTTGCAATAAACCAGAAATATAGGAGACTACTCTACAGTAGATAATGAACCTACAGTAGTTGATCATTAATTGAGAGCACAAATATATCTGAAATAATTATTTCTAATTTCAATTTATTAATACATATGTGGGCGTCCGCATAAAGAGGGCCCCATATGCCGTCTACATTGAAAAACGAGCCAACGGGGCATTTTTGAATTTGGAACTTCGTAATACCATTTTCCGAGAAGAACGCATCTAAACTTGGCGAGTGTCATAGGCACACATGTTATATTTTTCATTTGAAGATGAAATATACCAACTTCCGGTTACGACATGGATATGAGTATACGCTGAGAAAACGATTTTTTTGATTCAAACAAAAAGATTTGTTTGAATACATTTTTTCGATTCAACACACCTTCTTTATTTCAATTAACAAAACATTTATTTAATTTCAATATATGGAAGATATTGAAACTCATTAAATAAAACAAATTATTTGTTTGATACGATTTGTTTGATTCAAATAAACGATTTCATTAAGTCAAACAAAAATTTTATTTAAACGTTTTATACTTAAATTAAAGAACGCATTTATTTGATTCAAACAAATAATAGTTCTTCATTCATCTAAGTTAGTTTCGGGGCACTGCAGTGCCACTTAGCTTTAGACATTCAAAATGGTGGTGAATCGTTGAATGTATCAGCGTGTTGCTCGGAATGTGTAAGCTAAGCGAAGCCTTGAAAATTTGGAAGTTTCATTGGGCCAGCTGGAAAAGGGTTGTTTTTCCACCAATTCCACACCGTAGCCAGTTTTATTTTCGCGTAAATTCAGACATCTATAAGAAAAATGGAAGTGTTTGTATTGCGAAAATTGCTCGAAACCTGGGACCTACCCAGCGATTTATTCGAAAATTTGGAAGAAAAGTTATTTTCTTGCTATATTTTTAACCCTATGAAACAGATTTAAGGCTTAATTAAATAAATAAATGCAATATAAATAATAATACAGCACGCATGCTCTAAATACCCGCTTTAACAAAACGTTTAATATTGAAACAAGCAGATAATTTTATTGAAAGCAACAAATTCCTTTTTTAAATCAAAATAAAAATGTATTTAAATCGAACAAAATCTGCGATTAATTTAACATAAAGAAATGTTTAATTTAAACAAGAGGTTTCTTTCATTCAAACAAAATATATATTCAAATCAAAAATATATAGTCAACCAAAAAATTTGTTTGAATCAAACATATATATGTTTGACTGTATAACAAAGAAAGAATATGTTTTATTCAAACATAATATATTTGATTCAAACAGATCTTTTTCTCAGTGTACACGGAGAAACTATTGGTTGTAAGATTTGGCATTAGAATATTAACTTTTACAAGAGATCGATGGCAATTTAGAATGTATTTGCAATAGCTAACAGTTTGAATAACATAATTTGCAAAAATTATGAGAAAAATTACCATTTACAATGCGAAGGTGCAATGAGAGGAAAAAAATTTGAATGCAGTGCTTTGCGAAAATTCCCATTTAAAATAGGAAAAAATCAGTGATGAAATTCGTGAATCTCAAAATTTGTTTTATCGCAGGAAAAGATCTCCGTTCTGCTGCCCCGGAGCAATATGAAAAAAGTCTTTAATATTGTATTCTGTAAGCTTCACAGTCTTTCCTGGGAATTATAAACACTTTATTTTAGTATAAGTATACAATTATTTAATTATTTATTATTATATTCGAATAAACTTAATAACTTCACAGTATTAGTAATAGTGCGTAATACTTTGTATTAGTAGCGAAATAATGCGTAATAACGCGTTATAATGAGTACTATTCGCGTAATCAAGCGTAATAACGCGTTACGCTTAGTGCTTATGCGTAATAGTCCGTGCTGATTCGTAATAACATGTAAATGTTGCGCAATAGGGTAAAATAATATGCAGTAGTGTGTAATAATATGTAATAGTGTGTTAGTCGCAATGTAGTGCGTAATAACGCATACTAGTCCTGTAATAGTTTCGGAATAGTGCGTATCAACAGGCGATAGTCGCGCAAAAGTGTTTAATAACGTGTAATAATGCGTTTTAATGAGTAATAGTCGCGTAATAGTGCGTAATAGGTCGTGATATTGTGTAATAATGCATAATAATACGTAAGGACGCTTATAAGTGCTTAATAATACGTAATAATGCGTGATAGTCGAATATTAGTGCACAGAAAAAACAAAATGTAATCTTTACAGCAATTTCAGAGTAATTTTTACATGAAACAAAAATTGCCGTCACTAGTTGAGATTTTTCTACTACATGGGAAACGGTTACCATGTCAACTCTATTGAATCTTGTTTTGTTTCGATGCGAAAAAATTCAACTTTATCTACTTGAAAATTACCCGCAACAAAAACTTCTGTTTTTTCTGTGTGCATAATATCGCGTAATCAAGCACGATGAAGCTTTGTAATGCATACTTATTCGTGAAAGTCGCGTAATAGAGCGCAATAGTCGCTTTATTTCATTTTTTTTTAATTGAGATCGTGTGAACCTGGTTTTTCATTATCAGACACGGACTAAGTCAAGTGCCTGATGAGATGAGAATGTTACGAAATAATTTAATTCTTTGTTTGAAATATTTTTCAAGAGCCACTCCACAGGTTTTTAGTCGTCTACTTTTTGCTGGTTCAGGAAGTTTCGTACAATGGAACAGGTGTTTAATAAAACCGCTTTCTGAGCTGCTGCCAGTACCGTAATGACTCCTAAATGTTCAATGCTCCATATTGTCTTTGCTTCATGCATCAGCTCGCTATACTTATAGATCTTCGTTGTATAGGTTGCCTGCAAATTCCGATTAAGTGCACAAGCAATGTCGATGTTTTAAACTCTTTCGTCTTTTTTCTAACGCATCACAATGCTGGGTCGTTTGGCTGTACTGAGAGAAAAATCAAGATTTGAAAGGATGAACCTTCGTGCTTTTGGAGCTTGTAATTTTAACATGCTTCCAAAGCATGATTTTCACAAGTAATATCATTGAATTCATCCCTTAAAAGCCGGAAATCTATTCACGAGATAAAATGAGGGCATACACGCTTTAGCTACATGGGCTTTGTCGTTTGAAATCACGTAGTCCAACATTTAAACGCTTGCGATTAGTCCAAGCTTCAAACCCATGAACTCCGCCGTTCGAAACTGTGAATCTTGTGCGTTCCCCTTCCCTGCTCTCGCGGCCTGGAAACTCAAGGCATGAGTTTCAGAATTTCGAACCCTGAAAGTCTTGCTTTCGCACGGTCAGCTATTTCATGAACCTGCCCTGTGCTACTCATGTCTCTAAAGGATGAGGTTCTTGCTGAAAAGGCATGAACGCCTTGCGCTTCGAGCATGGACACTTTGCATGCTTTGAAAGCATGATTCCCTCCTTTAAAAGGATGAGTTTTTCAAGCTTTTGAAGCATGGGATATTTCCATCGATTCAAAGCTTGATTTTTCTCTCAGTGCGGGATACAATGATCCATCTGGATAGCAACATTCCAATATAAAATATAATCTTCGTTTTTTACAACGGGCACTGGACTGTGTCTATAGAAAGGCATCTATTCTGTTAAGAGCCTTAGGATCAGGAAAAGTTATTGATGTATTAAGCCCTCCATATCGTTACGTCTGTGAGTATATTCTCTCTGAGCCATTACCCGACAACTATCAACAATGTGATCGACGGTTTCGTTAGTATTTCCACATTATCGACACCTCTCAATCACGTTTTGTTATAACACGTGCTTGCAATAATTTATGGTGCTGACAACGCTGTCCTAAATCGCAATGCCAAGTCTATAGTTTCTGCCCTGATATTCGAAGCCTCCCCTGAGGACAAATTCAAGGGCGTGTAATCGGAATCCGCTTTACAGATGGTGTTGTAAAGCGCAACATCTCACTTGCTGTTAAAATAGTCTCACAACTGTATAACGTGTGACTTACAATGTTTCTTGGCATCTACAACACCCCTACCTCTCTATAACGTGGTGCCATTTCAATTGCTAAATTACTGTGGTCATTGTATGCTTCATTATTTTGATGGTTCTGGTTCTGAAGGTTCTGTTTAACCTTTCAAGGTCGGTGATCGATCATTTCATGAGCCCAAAAGGAGTACGTGAGAAAGGGGATGGCATAGGTATTTATTGCTATGCGGTCCCTAATTCTCCTCTGATGAAATGCACTCTTCTGCATTTATCTAGTCCAAACTCCATATGGATATCATTGAAAAACTGCTTTGTAACATCAATCACTTGCTGCGGTTCTGGTTCAAACTAGCGTATAGATTCAGGTCATCCTTGTGTAGAAGATGGATCAGTTGATGAGCATCCTCATTATCATGTATTTTGAACCCATGACACACGCAATTTAGTGTTTTGCTTAATGGGTTCACGCTCAACAGAATTATAATACACTGAAGGCGTATTGATCTGATTATTTTTGGTTGACCATGATAAAAATACTTGATTCTTGTACTCCAAAGCATTATCGCAAGACTTAGAAAGTCGATGATGCGTGGACATCTTTTCGGTTCTTTTGTAAGAATGTTATTATCGTCGCAGTAAGAATATACCTTATCTGCAATGATAGCTGTGAGGTAGTTATAAATTGTTGAAAGACAGGCTATCGGTCGAAATTCATATGGATTTTGAGCGTCTGTTTTTCAGGCAACATATATGTAGTATCTTTGACCATAGAACAATGTCCGGACCTGGAGTTTTTCAGTTTTTTGCCCTTTTCAAAATCGATGAAATGTCTGAATCTCTGATGTTAGTATGTTCTATTTCAGAATTATTGCTTGCTCTATTTTTTCTCTCGTTAGAACTCTGCATCGCTTGAATTGCTTCTGTTTTCCCCCCAAACAATCGAACAGTAGTTAGTCATGTCTTCCAATTGAGGAACTTCGGTTTCTTGCTGGTTATTTTGTTTTACACTTAGTTCATGGTAAAACATTCTTTCATCTGCCTGAGAAGTTTGATTTTTCTGCCTTTTTGCACGACTTTTATTTTACAGACGCAGTTTAGATGTAAGATCACCAAATCTCTGCCGTTGGGAGTATACAATCTCATCTTATATTACTGGTGTCAATGTCTCGATGCACCGAGCGTAGATGATTACAGTAACATGGTGTATCAGCTTCCTGGTTATATTTTCTTTCTTATATTAATTTAATTTACCCAAATTGCTAGTCACATTTCTGAAATGCATATCCAATTTTATTTTGCATAGTGGATCTCGTTTTCTTCGTGGGGCAAAGACTGCATTTGTAAGCCTAGTTCTGAGGCCCAACGTTCTAACGACTGTCGCAGCTGCACAATAGACAAGAGTTTGCAGCTCTAACGCATTTAGTGTTGCCTTCAAATGCATATGTGAAACCTCGTTGTTCAAGAGTTCTATTAGTGCATGCAATTCCTTTGCGATGTACATCTTGGGCGGAGAATCCCTTTTTGTTTGTTCTACATATCTAAACTCTAGTTAAGTACGACCAAAATTCCTTTCAAGGTGCTGTAATTTTTCTGGAATTTCGCTGTTTACATCAACGGAAAATTTAATGTCCAGGTGTGGTTCCAGTGTATTTGGTACTTGATCTTCATTATCCCCAGTATCTATGCCGTCAGCTTTAATCAGGTCTTTGTTTTCCACACCTTCCACAGGAAGTTCATCAACAGGAAGCTGATGTTTCACTTCCATTTTTAAAGCAGCTATTTCAACACTCGAAAGCAATCTGCTTACAGATATTGAGCGTTTTTCGTCTACTCGATTTTGCTCATTTATTCTTATGGCTAGCTCTGGGTACTTAACTAAGAAGAGTCGATGGTGATCTCTTCTCACATTTTGCCCACTTTTCGCCGCCAAAAAATTAAGGCGCGTTACAGCTCTGTTCATATGTTGCTATTTTAACTGCCTTCTTGGTTGCTGGACCTCTACTACTTCCCCTGGTTGAATCAGGCCATCTGCCTCTGGAGTATATGGTTGTACTGAATCATGACCAGGTTGCGCAAGAACATCAATTGCACAATTATTTGATAACACTTCACTGGCCGCTGCCTAATCGTGTGATGCAGCATTCTTCAACTGATGTTCATTATTCGCGTTTTTCCATGCCAAATTAACCTATTTCTTAATCTTCATTGCTCGGCATTCCGATATAAGTAGATTATTTCTGATACCGTTCACTTTAGCGATAAGATCTCTTACTGGGACTTTTTGTATATGAAGATACTTTGAAGCAAGCTTCGTCCCAAATTTGTATCCCTTTTCGAGTTTGGTTCCAAACGTCGTACTTTTATAGTAGACACGCATCAATTCTTCTCTCATTGTAGTATTTCAGTTGATGATCTCCCACACAGTATTTCAGTTGAGGTGGTTTGGTTGAAAATTGTTAATGGTAGCCAAAGCATCCTTGGCAGGCAAGTTTATGTTCCAATGTTTACCGTATATCGCAGATGTTCTTATGAGCTAGCTTTTTGATTTGCGAGATATGCCTGACCGTCTGAAACTTCAGAATCATTACCGCTTCACATACTGTGGCCTCCAGCGGTGGCTCCAGAGGCTCTCCGACGATCCCTGAGAAGCGACAAGCGTTTAAAAATATTAATAAGTCTCTTCATTATAGTTTACGTGTTTAAGTGTTCCTTTTAGTCCCTTTCTTCTTTGTCCTCTGCCTGTTTGGCATAGAAAAACCTATTAGTAGCAATGCTACAGCTAAAGTAGCAATAATTATTATTATCATTATTTATAATTTTGTAATTTTCTTTTACCCTGTATTTTTGTTTCATTTTTTGCATACGATATTCTACTCACCTACATGCAGTGTCGCGCATTAACGCGTTACTATGAATGACACTTGGTAATCAAGCGTAATAAAGCGTTATAATGCATAATAATACGTGAATTTACTATTCCTAATTCTCTGTAATAGACTTTGATTTTGCGATTGCCCATATTTTTTGTGAAAAAATATAGGCAATCGCCAAGACCTCAAGTCCGAGTTCCAAACCGAGAGTCAACTCACACATGTCACATAAAAAATATACACTTTACGTTAGAGAAAGCATTACGCCTTTTTAATTCACGGTCAGAAATCGAACCGACAATCAGCATTATACCAAGAGATGTAGCGTGCCAAACTGGGTCCTGGAAAAAGAGACTGCAAGTGCTCGGCACGAAAATTGGAACGGAACTAATAAGAGAAAACTGGAAACTGCCCAGCTTAGCTGAGCGAGACACCACTACAGAAAAACACACACCTTTCACGCCCGTGGTTACAAGGTCTCAATTGACAGACAACAACAAAAGTGACAACGCAGAACTAGTTCAATGAATTGGCACAATATGGAATGAATTCCTGATTAAGGAACGTTTAGCTAATCCATGGTAGTTATGACGACCATGAGCAATGAGAGACTTACTTTATCCGCGGTAAATAGTGATACGTCGATTCCGAATCATGTAAAATAAGAAGTTATCCAGACACGACGATATACAAGAAATAATACAATATACAATATATTCTAGTAGCCTAATGGGAAAGCGTTACAAATTTCTGTTATTCTCTAATGATAATACAGATTCCTTGAAAAATTTGATTTGTACCATCTAGCATAATAATGCGTATATTTCTAAAAAAGGTTTCTGCTCTCGATCTCTCTAGTAGTTGAATGGGAAAGTACCTGACCGGAAATCAGAAGTTCTGTGGTTTGACTCCCAGCGGAGCGAAAAGAGATCTTTTTTCAGAAAAAAATTATTACTACATGGTGACCCGACACTAACCCATGGACTATAAATTCCGACACCATCGCGCCTGAGTTGTAAGTTGAGGCATCCACGATGAGAACAACTGCGGCTCAATCAAGTTCATACCAGCCACAAGGCGCTAGCATAAGTATTGACATGTTCTCGCGCAGATGCCACCGCAGAGAAATCATGAATGAAACAGTACGTGCATACGACTCATCAATCAATTTTCAGCAAAAGAGAAACCCCCAATAAGGCGGTCATGGTTCCCAACTGAAAAGTTAAACTTTAAAACAAATAATGATGAAAAAGTCATTATTACATCACCGAACTCGAGTTGTAAATTCGCGCACCGATGACTAACATAATCCAAAACTCCACCATAAAATGCACTCAACTACTACGTCAACACATATCTGTGCTCGCACGAAGATAATGTTGCAGAGATCACACAATTTAAACCATTTAGACAATCGAGCTTGTCTGAACATGCTTTAGATCGAAAATAATCAGCAGGACTGATGCACGTCAGTACTGGTTGAGTCTGAAACTAAACTTCTACAATGGCGACAAACCAGTCCATATATGGCACCCCAGCCAACTCCGCGATACACTCCGCATGCGTACACTCATATGGAAAGCACCTGAAAGATGCCATAATTCTATACCACTGCATGAAACTGAATCAATTGAGAGAATCTCTATTTCAAAGTTACCCAGATAGTTAGAAAATATCATATTATTTAATAAAAATCTGGAAGCGAGTCGACAAACGGACTTTACAATGTCAGCTTGGTTGCACTGAGAAAGTGGGATTTTTAGAGACAACGCGTTCAGGCTCATTGCAAGTCAGACGTCATCCTGCGACGGAACAGCGGTTTGATGCGAAAGTTTTTAGAATGAATAGTGACATAGTTGTACTGCCCCAAACAATTAAATTTAGTATGTATGAGGAATGAAGTTTCGACTAATGAAATTCTCGGAGAACGGGATCTTTTATCATTAACAATGAAAGTCTCGACCCTAAATGTTTCGAAGTGCGCCACTGCCCATTTCTGATTTATCCGACGATCGCCGCGTGCTCAATTGCAGTTGATTGACACCTGAAGTTTAAAAAAAAGCCTGACTAGAGGCGTAGGTGAGCAAGCATCAGAACATTGCATCTGGGACCAGCCAGATGCATGCTACTTACTGTCAGTCATGGCCATTTTTAAATCCTTCGTTCAATCACGAGCTAAAAGGATATATTTTATTTTTTGATTTCCGATGGAGCTATCTTGAGTTATCCTGTCCACCGCAAAGATACTTTTTTCCAAGGGATTTTCGAAAATTAAGTCCCAACAACTGAATTTTGAACATTTTTTAAAGAAAATTTCAAAAAATATTGTTTTAATGTCGTTATTTTATATACTTAACACTTTGAATAAAACAAATATTTTATTATGCTGAAAAAAAATTAAAGATAATATTCTTTTTATGACCTTCAAAATCCATGTAACCCCTTAAAAAATTTGTAAAACTGACATTATTCATGTATTTTAGAAATGAGTAAACCAGTGCAAAGCTAGTTTATTTTTTATTTTTAGACAACTCATAATACACAATTTTCAAATGAAACATCCTCACCTTATCTTTCTCCTCTTTAATTCTTCTTAACAATTATTTCTCATGTTTTGAATATCCTCATTCGAATAATTCAAACGATTGCGAGAATGAAAGGTTATAAATTCCAAACAAAATGCAAAATTTATACATTTAAATTTCTAAATTTGTTACGTTAGCGACGGTTACGCCAGCGATAATTTTTCAAAAATGAATATAATTATTCAAGTATTCAAGTATACGGAATTTTTCAGTCAACATTTATAAGTGCGTTATATAATTGAAAATGAGAAATATGTAATATATTTTATTAATTTGAACTATTTTTGTAGGAATCCTTGCCCATTAATACCAACGACATTTTATTTGTAAGAACGAATTTTCTTATTCATATGAAGAAATGACTTTGCTAATATTACTAATACATGTTATTACCCGTTACAAATAACGTTATTACGCGACTGTTACACATCGATGCGTACGATTACGCGACCATTTTGCGTTATTATACATTATTACTAAGACTGGTTTATTCAAAACCTTCCTCATTTTATTCATTTCTATCCTCATATTATATTTTTAAGTGTACACCTATGCATATGTTTCTGTCTATTTCCATTCTATTTAATTCTCTGCCTACTTGTTTTACTTGTTTCTATTGATTTCCATGTATATATGGTATAATCATATTTTATTTTACTCATTTAAAAAAAATCCTTCATCCAGCTCTATTCTAAACTAGACTAAACGTATTTCATTCGATTCATTTCCTTCTTCTCCTAAAGAAATCTGTCCACTTCTATCAACCTATTTGTTCTATGAATTTTAATTTGATTCTTATTTAACAAAAACGTAGCTTACTGTTATCAACTTGCATTACATTCTTCATTTTCAGAGCGCTCATTTCAGCTAATTTTATTTTGTCACATATATTCTATTTTTTGATTTGTATACTATATAAAAAAGCGAGTATCAGGCATAAAATCTTTCAAATGAAGAATAGAAAAAAAATATGAAGGTTTGTACCAATAACTTAAGTATTTGAAGTACATAATGTTTCCACATTTGCCAATTACAAATTTAAAATAAAAAATGACTCAATAATAAACATGTAAAATATATGTAAATATATCAATATGAATTTTTCTAAAGTTAACGTTAATCGAAATCATTTATGTTGAGCTATTAAATATAATCAGTGTAAAAAGCTTGCACATTTTGAAGTTGAGTCTCTGAGAGAAATTATTTTTATGCAAATACTTAAAATTTCAATATTTATTTAAAAAAAATGAGAATATATAAAAGGAGGATCCTGCTTTTATTATAGCACTTTCGAACTTTTCCCGTCCAAATTAAACAGGAAATATATTTCATACTTTTCATCATTAGCAGGAAAAAAATCACCATACTGTTTGGAAGTTTTCAAACAATTTCCAAGAAAAACGTGAGAGGAAATCTAACACCAAGAAAGTTTTAGGTCCTGGTGGAACGCAACATTTTAGAAGGAGCAATATGATATAAATGAAAAAAAGGGATCAATGCAATCGTACTACAGTAAAGTATTAAAAAATATTTACAATTAGATCAGATGAAAGAAGTTTTTGAGCCATTACGAATTTAATAATCTGGCATTTTAGGATTTGTTTCTTCAGATATTTTCCTGTTTTTGATCTTGCGGATAATATCTTGTATACACACTAAGCTAAGAAAAAATGAAGAATTATTATTTTGATGTGCTTAAGATTTTATAAATTTTTAATAAAATATTGATATCACAGTAATAAAAGGCACATGAGACCTTGAGATACAAGCTACTAAATATTTGAGATTTTTTCTCTCTTTATAATCATTTCACCACTATTTTTTTTAACGAAGTAATGATCCTATTATCAATTCAGTCAAGATTTTTCTAACATTGGTAGCCCAAAAAAATGAAATATTTTTGTTGCTGATGTCTCAGCCCCTTATTTTCTTCCATTTTGTGTAAAAATAATTGTGAATTTTTTTCAGGAATTAAAAAAACGACGTGTCTATTTATGCCGCTAGCGGGAGGAATGGTCTAATTATCTTATTTAGCCCGCTAATTGAATAAATAGTGAGGGTATGTTATTCAGACCGCTAGTGGGATTATTAATTATGTTTCGCCGGCAAATTCAATATCATTTATGGGTGAAAATCAAAAAGGCAACACAATTCGTTTCTTCAAATTTTGTTGGATCAGGTATTTTGCAATCAAGTAAAATATTTGTTTCCATTAGTCCCAACCCTAACTATGATGGAAAATAGTGATAAGCGATATTAAGAAGAATACTTTGATTTTTGATTTATTTTTTGAATGTTTAATGATAACATTTCGTATCGAGCCCGCTAGCTGAATCGAAAAGGGCAATATTTATTGATTTTATACCGAAAAAAAAAATTTCCACCAAATCCATACATGTCAAACTAAATAGTTGAAATTTCAATTAAGATTGATTTTAGACTAAAAAGACAAATTTTTAACAAATTCCACCAATTTTAGAATAATTAGTTGAGTTCAATTTTCATCTTAAAAAATTAATTAATTTATTAATTAATTAATTAACCTAAAAACCCCTATACATTAATTAACAATACAAATAATACAAAAATATCCATTTTCGGTCGCCATCTTGGATCCGCCATTTTGAATTTTCAAAATCTGAGTACAGATTCTTGATCAGCAACCCGAAAAACTCCTGTATACTAATTTTCACAAAAATCTGGATAAAATTCACGCTAATAATGAATTTTTTACAAATATTGGCTTCTTTTTTGGACTTTGTTTATAATTATTAAAAAATTAACAATCGATTTGAAAGTATTGTCTACAAATTTTGATACTTGAACTTCCTATGATCATAAAACTACAAAAAATTTCGATTAAATCGATGAAAAACTACTGTAAAATCGCAAAAAATAGTATGAAAACAGGTGGGAATACGTATTCCCACCATGCCGCAAAGGGTTAATAACACCATGATTTCGATTTCCTAATGGGCACGGTCGGAATAACATACCCTCACTATTCATCGTTTCCAAAACGACCAGAACAAGTTCTGGCATTCTTAAAAGTGCCAGAACGCGTTCTGTCCTTTTTCAAACGATCAAATCCCGCTCTGATAAGTAGTTTTCAAAAGGGCTGACTCGAAACTGTCCTTTAGAGTAATCGAACTGCACACGACGCACAGTGGGAAAAATACTTCTTTGGGACAAAAATCCGCCGACTTCTCAAATCTCAACGGATCAAAGTTTTTTGTTTTCAATACTCAGAAAGGATGGTACTTTGATGGAGTATGAAGAGCATTATGATGAACTAAATGAAGTCTTTATTTATTGGGTAAAAGTAATAATTATATTTGTTTATACATGAACTATTTGAATGGTATTTTGAATTACACTTAACGTAGTTGGACGAACATTTACACTTTTCATCAAAGAAGTATTTTTTCCCCACTGTTCGTCGTATATACTTGTAGTTCGATTATTCTGAAGGACAGTTTCGAGTCAGCCCATTTGAAAACTATCAGTCAGAACGGGGTTTAGTCGTCTGAAAAGGGAAAGAACGCGTTCTGGCATTTTCAAGGATGCCAGAACGTTTTCTGGTCGTGTTGAAAACCGATACTCTCAATTAGACACAAATTTGAAAGGGCACGATGAAATGACAACGACAGGCCGGCGAAACCCTCGTGTATATTGAGGACGCGAAGCGACCCAAGGACAAGGATGACAGCTTTCTGCATCCATCTCGCAAGTGCTTTGGCATCTTTTGGCACGCGGGTATGGCATTAAGATGTAGCCCAGCTAACACAGTTACTAGTCCGAATAGTCACATAATTGTAACAAGATTAAAAAAACCAGTCACTGGTGACTTCCATGCTGGTCACCCAGTGACAATATATTTCCCACTCAAAGTAGTAACAAATTACAAGCGAAGCAGGTAACATTATCCCGCCATTGTAATCACATGCTTGTAACAAAGTGATGTTTGGAAACGCAACGTGCAATGACAGCTTAACCTCAAAATATACATCGTTTCGGAATTATAATTATGAATATTTTTGCAAAAATGTTGGAAAGGAACATAATTAAACGATAAATAAGTTCCAGAAAAGGGAGATAATATGTGAACAAAGCTTTTATAAAAAAACAGATATTTATCAGCTGAACCCTTACGAAAAAGAAATTACATTATAGAGGTGAGACCCAAAATGTATATGTATAAATGAAGATCGCTGCCGGCTGTTACCGCCATGTTACTAGTCTGACAGGGAACGGTTGCAAACAAGCCTCACTAGTAAACTACGGCGATTATGCCGTTACCTGCTAGGAGACTGAGATACAAGTAACAATTCCTCTGATAACATGTGATCATTCAGGGACCTTTCAGGATGGTAACAGGTTAGCTGGGAGTCACACAACAATGGTGATTTTTCTAACCCTTTTGTAGATTGTTTCACTTGGCGGGTGAACAGGAGTAGGTTAGGGTAACGTACAATTTTATGACAGGGGTTGAGGATCGGAGATAGGAATTGACTAATCAACCATGGGATTTCATGTCGGTCACAAAAAAATCATTCCGTCGTTAAATGTTTTGGTGGCCCTGAAAAGGGCCGATGTTCTGGCGGGTCCTAAAAAGGACCGGTGTTACGGGAAACTCCTCCACGTATGGGGGTCTCCTCTCTCTAGCTTCTTCTTCTTCTTTTGCTCTCTGTTTCGGGGGGCGTTCTTCTATCTACGCCCGAGACCCGAGTTACTTCGGATCGTATGAGGGATGTCGATCGATGAAGTCCGAGGATGGCTGGTACAGGGTGGAACCGTGGAGTAACTATTCGAAGCGGATGTGAGCCCGTCCCATCATCCTGAGTTAGCGGTCTGCGACGGATCGTCAGGGCGCCATCCCTAAAACACTTCTCCCACAGTTTTTCGGCTTCTGGGGATCCCGATCCTGAGCTGTTCGTACCGGTCCGCACTGTGTCCACCCTAGGATTGAGAGTAATGTCCTGTGTTATGCGTGGGACACCCTTTCTTGGAGAGTGAAAGATTGAGGAACCTGGTGCGTGTCCCGGGCTGAGATTGCCTTGGGGAGGTGTGGGTGCGACTGGGAAGTCCGAGATCAGTCCTGTATTAGGGGGGGGG
>CAKNYM010052255.1:20651-41427 GCA_932195095.1 Andricus curvator
GGGGGGGGGGGGGTCTTGAGAGGAATGCCCGCTGATTCCGGGGCGTTCAGGGTCGTACGCCTCGATTGCCGGTGATTGCCGTTGACAGACTTGTGAAGGGGACTGCGTGTTCTCGTGGTTGGTTTGAGCACTTCCCGCTGGCGTCGAAGGGGTGTTTTCTAGCAGGTAGACGGCGAGCTCCTCGAACGAGTTGATGTCTGTCTCGGTGGGGGAGTCGGGAAGGTCCAAGTCCACGCCCGAGGTTGGACTGGGGTACCCACAGATGTCCGGTTCGCAGAGATCCACTTGGTCACTCGCGGGACCGATTTCGAGATCGGCGAGTTCGGCGTCCGATCTTGAGGTGTCATCGAGGAAGGTCTCCGTCCAAGGAACCAGGGATTCTCGGTATTTCTTTCTCTGCCTTCGACGTTTGTTAAGTCTGTTCTTCCGAGTGCGTGGAGGTCCCGTAGGATCCATAGGCCCTACTCTTGCTTGAAGATGCAGTTGAAGAGTCTTTGGCAGTGGGGACACTCAATGAGGGAATAGAAGGAGAAGTAGGGAGCACTCATCGAAGGGGGGGGGGTGTTCAGACGCGTGGGAGGAGCAAAGCAGGGACACGATGGCACACTGCTCGGCGTGAAGGTTGCGAGGGCGCGTCCAGCGGGAGGATTATGAGTAAATCCACCTCGGTGACCTGCGGACACTGATGAAAGATCCGGAAGTTGTTGACGTGGGGAACTTCCTGCGGGTCCCCGTCCTATGGCCCTAAGGGAGGCAGCCGCTCTGCCGGATTGTTCGATGGGCACCACGTGGCTCGGGGGCTCCGGGGAGGGTCCGGTCGCGAGGTCCTCACTTTGTTTGGGGGGTCGTCGGATCACTAGGTCACTAGGCGCTGTGGCCCCGCGGACACTGTCATCTGATTCGGAGGAATCCTTCGTATCTGCCGGGGCCCTATTGCCAGAGGGCTCCCCGATCTGGCGTCTTCGGGCGCGTCGCCTGGGATTTGGTCGGTTCTTCCTTCCCCTGGGTGAGCTCATCCCCTCCATGGGGAGGTTTCCGGGAGACAGGAACACCTGAAAACAACCAAACAAACGAAATGCGAAAAGGCCATATTGGGACCCGAATAACAGAGGACAGGTAAAAATAAAATAATAATACAAGAAAAATAAGGACGGTATGCGCCACGGCACCCTAAAGGTCCCCTCGGAGGTAACCTATAGGTCCCCAACGGCAAGTGTTGTATGTGATGTGGGTGCTGAAACATGTACCCTCAACCGGCACCCTAGAGGTCCCCTCGGAGGCAACCTGCAGGTCCCCGACGAAGTGTGATATGTGGTGTGGGTGTGGACACATGCACCCTCAATCGGCACCCTAGAGGTCCCCTCAGAGGCAACCTGTAGGTCCCCGACAAAGCGTGATGTGTGGTGTGAGTGTGGACACATGCACCCTCAATCGGCACCCTAGAGGTCCCCTCGGAGGCAACCTGTAGGTCCCCGACGAAGTGTGATGTGTGCGGGTGTGTGTGAACCCATGCACCCTTAATCGGCACCCTAGAGGTCCCCTCGGAGGCAACCTGTAGGTCCCCGACGAAGTGTGATGTGTGCGGGTGTGTGTAAACCCATGCACCCTTAATCGGTACCATAGAGGTCCCCTCGGAGGCAACCTGTAGGTCCCCGACGAAGGATGATGATGTGTAATGTGTGAGTGCGTGTATGCTGAAAATAAAGATGAAAATTAAATATTATTCCTACGCGTTGGAACAGAGCAGTAATGCATTTAATTATTTCTTCGTACTTTTTGTTTCAACACTTAAAGACTAGAAATGTGGGAGAATGAGGGAGGGGAGGGGGGTGAGACGAAAAATAAAACAACTTTATTTAGTCTTGTATCAAAAGAAATTGCGACGTGTCAAGTCCGGAGACGAAAGGCGACGAAGGGCAAGCCTGTGGTTTGAGGCGTACCGTGTGTTTTCGGGATGTGCAGATAATCCAGCTATTTGCGCTTTCTGCAATGCCGTAGAGGCGGTGAGGACTAGCTGACAAGCTAGCGTCTAGGAGCAGGCCTTGACGTGCTATACTGCTTCGATGCGTGGATGCAGCGTTGGGAGAGGCGATGCCGACCTTGCTCGTCGTATGCCTGTAGAAGCGGGGTTTTTCGACCTTGCGCGTCGTGTATCCGTTGAGAGACTGGTGGTCCGTGGCACGATGCCACTTATATTTATGCTTCTACCCGACGGGCCGCGCGCGCCAGTCGGGTAGGACATGGTGGGGGATTGCCGGCGATAGGCCGATGCGTTGGTGCGAGCGAGCCTGTCGGCTCGCGGGCCGCGGTAGTGGGAATTGTGGTAGAGAGGGAAATCGCTGGCCGACTATGCCACCACAGGCCTGGTGGTGGGGCCGTGTTCTGATTGGCCGGGTTTGTGGCGCGAGCGAGATTGATACTGAGAGACTTTGCCTTCGCCACGTCGTCTCCGAATATGATCCATCTCCTTTATTCAAACTCTGAAAAATGTACATCAGTGGGCTTACTGCTATTTCATGTATTGCAGCGCGTTCGCCGTGGATCGAGGAGGGCACAGGAAGGCAAAATCTTTATTATTAACTTTTAAAATTGCCGCACGCCTGCGGGCGACAAAGATTACGAACCAGTGATATTTTCGCACCTCCGAGAGCACCTATCACAAGGACAATTACTTGTACCGAATATTTTGGGTACAGTCGTTGCAGCTCTCTTTTAAGGTATTGATGCCTCTCCTCGTTTACTCTCTCCTTGGCAGTGATGTTGTATTCGGACGGAGCCGAGAATTCGATCACGAATACAGTTCGTTTCTCGAAGTCTTGGAGAACAATGTCAGGCCTCGAGTGCGCAACGGAGACTGCTGCCCGAAAATCGTAGTTCCAGAAAATTTGGCACTTCTCGTTTCGGACAATCGACTCTATCACCCTTGGAGCGTTCGGCAGGGCAGGGTCGCGGCCAACACCGTAAGAGCGACAAAGATGGTAATAAAGCACTCTTAGGGCCGCATTATGTCTGTCGATATACGTCGTTCCTGCGTGGGTGGGACACCCCGATAGTATGTGTTCTAGGTGCTCAGCGTGTGCATGACACGCTCTGCACCTATCGCTGGGAACTTCTTGACATAGAATGCGGTCACGATATGCTAAGGTGGAAATGACACCGTCCTGGCATGCGAAAATAAAACCCTCTGTACCTGAATTGAGCCCTGATGATCTGAGGAAAGCAAAAGTTTGCTCCTTCGACAAGGACTGTTTTTCTACATTTCTGTGAAAGTTTCCGTGCATTTTCTTGTCGAGTAGCTTGCCCCGCGGCTTTGTAAAGGAACGCTCCTTCGTCAATCATCTCGTGGTTCCTGACCATTCTTAGGATAGGACCTCTGCCATTCGCAACGATGGAAGCTGTACTTAGAACAATTCGGTTATAAAGACACTGGAGATTCAGAAATCCGCGTCCGCCTTGATGGCATGAAATGTATAATCGCGGAACTGAGGAATTGATATACAAGCTTTTATGCACATGCATGAACTTACGTGCGGTGATATCAAGGGCCTTAAGCTCGTTCTTCGTCCATTGAACTACCTCAAACGAGTAGACTAGAACCGGCACGGCAAGCATGTTAGTCGCAGACGCCTTGTTCAACGCCGACAGATTGGAAGACCAAATCTGTCCAAGAAGATGCTTGTTTTTGCTTCAGAGAGAATCCTTCACTGATGTTACGTCCTGAATGCGGCTTTGAGTCCAGGTATGTATAGGTCTCTCCAGTATTAAGATGTCTGAGAAAACTTATATCCACAAGCTCAGGGTCCTTGGGAACGCCAGTAACCTTTCCTCTCTTCAGATTAATTTTGGCACACTTGTCCAAACCGAAGTCCATCCCAATCTCTTGTGTGCACTTCTTGACGATATTTATAGCAGTTTGAAGTTTGCTTTTACCAGATGCATAGATCTTCAGGTAATCCATATAAAATACATGAGTGACCTTATGCTCGCGCTGATTAGTGTCACCACAAAGGTATCCAGAAGAATTTCGTAGTGCGAGAGATAGAGGCAGAAGTGCGATTCAAAAAATCAAAGGGCACATTGTATTACCCTGAAAGACGTTCGTGACATTGTTCGTTGTCACACGATAATTTCTAGATGAGAAAGTAAATCTAGTTTCCCAAAGAGGCACATTCAACCTTTCCAACAGACAGATGAGAAACCTATGATGGGCTGCCGCGTCTTTACAGACACACCTGTCAATTAGCAGGTTCTCTCGACAGCCTGCTATACCTTTTTTCGAGTCACGTTGTTGTTACATCTCTCGCCACACAGGCTCAATTCGTCAAACAATCCTGTTGTTCAAGACAGCTGTAAAGATCTTATACAGTGTGTTCAAACAAGTAATTGGCCTGTAATTCTCTGGGTTGGACAGCTTGCCTTTTTTGGTAGGAGTATAGTGCCTCCTAACACTAGCCACTGCAGAATGGGCGTCTCCGACTTTAAGAATGAGGTGAATATGCGGGCCAAATGATGGTGTGTAGAAGTAAACTTCTTCCACCAGACGTTCTTGATACAATCTTGTCTAGCAGTGGAAGAGTTCTTCGTGCCTCTATGTGCTTTTTTCACCTCTTCGGCAGTGATTGATGGACGTTCCTTCTCAGATTTTATGAGGCTGTTGCAAGACTCTTTGAAACGGATGATATTTTCAGGATTTTTTTTTAAATTTGGTGTTTTCGGGATCTTGTATACGTCTCTCCAAAAAGTCTCTACCTCCTTGGGCTTGGGTGGATTTTTGACAGAAACAGGGAGATCGCTGAAGAGGCGCGATGGGTCAGCGAGAAAGTGTTGATTCTCCCTGATCCATCTCTCTCTCTCTCTCTACTGTATTTTCCTTCGTATTCTCCTTCTTGCGTCAGATGACAGCCGTATTTTGTCAACAATATGCTGCTTGATTGTCAGCAGCTTCGACTTGTTCAGTGTGTGATTCAAGATCCTCAGTTCTTATTCGAACTTTCGAACCCTTTCCGTGAACGGTCTACCAGATGTTATGTAGTCAATCACACATTGAACACGGGACGCATTCTGTATTGCCCCTCCAATCTTCTTGTTCAGTTGATGCAAGTGTCTTTTGATCTTTTGATGCATCGTCGATTTTAACCTTTGATTTGAATCAGCCAAAGTTTTCGCAGCACCATAAACTGAGCATTTGATGGTCCAGAGGTCGTACTCTTGCGAGATATCTCCACGAAGAGAGGCACACATTTCAGCCAGATCTTGAGGCTTAGGAAGAACTTGCATTTTAATGTTCCTCCTTGTTCTGAAATCGCGATCATCTCGCAGAAGGTGCCTGCTTTCTGCTGTTGGTCTTAATGTCGCTTCCTCATCTTCGTCTGCAGCTTGCAGCGGTTGGGGAAGCTTTTGCAATGGAAGATTTTGCAATGATTGAATCGAAACGTGCTGAACCTCTGCGTGTTTCTGGCACCACAGAGTGTGTATACGTGCCATTTCGCCATTCGTCGTCGTGTTTCCATCTAAATTATTTTCAGCACCTCGAACTCTAGGATGATCGGCATTGTTTGTCGGGTGCTCTGCGCGTTCGATCGTTTTGAATCGCATCTACAACTTTTTGGTGTTTTGGTGGTGTCATTGTTGTTCCCACGAGCAGCTAGGGAAAGGGTTCGTCCATCCTGGTAGAGCCCCGCGTGCAAGGATAAGGCTGCATACTTTGAGAGGTCGCCCGGTATCCCAGAGTCACCGTTTAAGACACCTCGCTCAGGTGTCATTCAGCGTTCGGCACGGTTGTTGCGCCTCCGCTTAGGGGTTTTTCCTTCGGGACCATCCCTGGACAGTTGTCCGCGACTGTTTATTTATTATTGTAACATATATATATATATATTATTGTCTCCAGCCATACCACGCTGAAAAACCCAGTTCTCGTCAGATCACTGAAGTTAAGCAGCGTTGGACGCGGTTAGTACTTGGATGGGTGACCATTCAAGAATACTGACATGAGTGCTGTTGGCACATCGTGGGGGTGGTGAGCCCACACTTGTAGTTATTTATAACTACAAGAAAAAAACTAGAAACACTACCCGAATCGGGTAGTGTCACGCCTACCCTGAAAGGGAAATGGTTTAATGGTATATATATATGGGTGAAACGACTATCGCAGGGTCCCACTGAGAGGAAATGCTATCTAAAAATGACACTGACTCCCAGTAGAACCGCGGTAAATCACACCTATGGCCACGTCTCACAACCGTCATATGAGCATATATGTATGTATAGTAGAATATTCTGTTAATTTCTCATCTTTAGGCGCGATTTATAAATACTAGGTCTTCAAATAAATCTGATTCACCTCGGAAATAAAGAAAGCACGAAAATGTGAGTTTCTTATGTGTAAAAGCAAAATAAAGAAAATGTTATTAAAAAAATCCAGTTTCAGTTCCAAGATGTCTTATATACTAAGGAAAAAAAGATAACTTAAATTAAATAAATATTCTACTGAATGCGTCCAATTAAAATTTTTTATTACCGAAATAAAATAGGAAGGAAAAAATATTCTTATAACAAGAATGATTTTCTCGTTAAAAGCATTATTTCTTGTAACTTCCTTTGATCTTTGATTAAAGTCATCTTTTTGTCAGTGTAGATTCATTTAGAAACCTTATATCCCATTTATTGCTTTTGAGTAAGTGATTTGGCATTTTTAAACAAAAGAAAAAATTAATACTTTCCAGCGTTCAAAGGCCTTGGACTACGGGTTAAAAATTTGGTAAATTGATAAAAAATTACACAATTATTTTTCCACTAAACGAATGAAAACAAGGTGGTGAGAAAGTAACAAAAGAAATATTATATTTTCTTGGGTCACCCTAATCTCAAACTTGAAGTAGAAAGTGAAGCTGTTGTGAATGATGTGAATGGAAATAAATCACTCTGCCTCGTGCGACTTCCTACCGAGAATAAAAAAGCATCTTGTCAAGTGGAGTGCCGGACTTGATTTATGGATAAGTAGCTCGTCCTTGAATTAATTTTCAATGAACCTTTCCAGGGGTGGGACCACGAGATTTCGATATCTGTATCATATTTTATTCCAAATATTGGGATTAAAAGTATATTAAAATTTATTAAATCGTACGTTGAGATTTAAAAATAGTTACCTCATGTGACACGTATTGCTTTTTGTTAAAATTCTTTCCCAATTACCATTTTTCGTTTTGCGAATAAGAATTTTAACTACCAAACATAATACAAACAAAACCCTCATGCTATGTTTTGACGGAATTATATTCGACAGATCATAAGGCTAATGATGGTAAAAAACTAGGAATTTTTCTTACTATGTTGTTAGTCATTCAATGTGATATTGACTAACGCCCCAGATGGTCACAGATGAATCTTCAAACACGTGGTGGCAGAGAAACCTGAAAGTAGTAACCTTCTAAAGCAACTCTCTTGATTTGTATCTGGTTAAAGCAAAAGGGATGGAAAGCAAGTTCAACGCAAAGTGCAAGATTTCTATAAAACATAACCGCCAAGCTCTATGTTGAGTGTGTTGCCACTATACCAGCAGGACACAATTCTCATCTTCCTTGAATGGGGCATTATTTATGGAGTAATACCACCTAAAACTCGAAAGTATTCGGTTTATGTTAAAATACACATACGTTATAGTACTATTGTTCCTTAAGTCATGGTGTGAATTTTAAGGCCTTAGAGCAACGGGTTGGTTAATTGCAGAAGCCCAAATTTTCAGCTTTTGACTATGCACGCCAAAGTTCAAGTGTGAATAATTCACCTTGGACTTCTTCGATTCAAGAAAAATATGGATGTTTCAAAAAGCTCTTTTTATGCACTTTAAAATAATTATATTCAATTTTTGTTTCAATGAAAATTAAGCCTCGATTAATCGAAATTAAAGATCAAACTCGATTTTTGACAAATTCCGACATTATCGATTTCTTTTAAATAGTCTTAAAAAAAAGTAGCATCGACAAAACAAGTTTGCTACATTTCAGCAGTTTTAGTGCAATCGTCTTTCGTAGTAAAAAAAACAACACTTAGTCTAACAGCTAAATAGTTCTGTTCATGCACAAAATATTTTTATCATACCTCAATCGATATGATGAAAAATTGTATACATATACATCATTATGCTGAAATTTAATTTGAATGGTGAATATATTAATTTTTTTTGTCAAATCAGAAGCAATTCTACTGTTTAACACTTTTGATTATTTAAACGATACAAAATACACTCACATTCGCAGCAGCAGCGGAATTTTTAGGTGGTATCACTTCATAAATAATGCCCCAAATATTGTAATGTGAAAACTTGTATTAGAAACCGCGCGTATTCTTCAGAACTGCAATACCCGTATTGGAGTGTGGCCATTCCAATACCGTGTTTACAATTTTACATTACGCTCCTATTGTAGGAATATTGCAGAATCCCAAACATTTTTGTAGTGCAATTATGGACTCCAGTAATTTAGTAATTAAAAAATACAACATAATTTATAGGAATTTCAGGCATCGTAAAAATTGTAAAACTTTTAGAAAATTCTTTATTATAAAAACTACTTTTAACAACGATTTTTAATATTGTAAAACCCCATAATTTGTGCAACTTGTTAATTACTTTCTGAATTATTGTTGAAATTGTCATTGCATGATAAAACATTTTAAACGTGTAATAACTCTAAAATTTTGCGTTATTCTCTTTCCTAGACAGGTTTTCGTAACATAGGAATTTTAGGAATTAAGAATTTCAACAAAAAATCTAGTTAAAAAATTTAAACAAACTTTTGAGATGCCTTAAATTGGTAGAGATTCGTAAGTCACTTTTAATGATTGAATTAATAAAGTAAAACGAATGACTTACATTTATCGTTATGTAAAATTGTCCACTTTAGCACTGATGAGGAAACTTCTCAGAAGATATCAATATGGGTGAGGATAAGGAATATCCATCCTTTTAAGATTCCCTGAAGTCGTAGAGATTTGTTAGTATTTTATAATTATTATATTATTAGAGTTAAACTATTGATTCGCACAAAGCGTAAGATGGAAAACTTTTAGAACATTTTTTATTATAAAAACTACTTTTAAGAGCGGTTTTTAATCTTGTAAATCGCCACCATTTTTATAAATCGAAAATTTCTTCCTAATTGTGAGAAATTCATAATATTAATATTTTATAAATTATTGAATTAATAAAGTAAAACTATTGACGTTAAACTCCAAATAGACAAGTTTTTCCTAATATGGGAATTTCAAGGATGGGCAATTTCAATAAAAATTCTGATAAAAAAATATTGACAAACTTTCAACAAGCCCTAAACTTGTAGATAATTGTTAGTAACAATTCTCTAACTAATTGTCTCTTAAACTAATAAAAAGGACTCCTAGGGACGAGTGAAAAATGAATTGAACGTTCGCTACACTAAATTTCAAGTATTTTTTGTAAACCAGTTTCAACCAATTAAAAAAATGCCCTGAATTCGTAGAGATTTGTTAATAACATTTAATTACTGAATAAATAAAGTAAAACTATTAGTATACACTTATCGTTATAAAAAAGGGTCCACTTTAGCATGAATAAGGAAACCTTTTCAAAGATAGCAATATGGATGAGAATAAGGAATTTCCACGAGTCTCTCGAACTAATAAAACGGCCTCCTAAGGACGAGTGATAAATAAATTGAACGTTCTCTACACTAAATTTTAAATAATTTGTAAACCAATTATAATCAATTAAAAAAATTCCCTGAATTCGTAGAGATTTGTTAATAACTTTTAGTTATTGAATTAATAAATTAAAACTATTAGCACAAACTTTTAGTTATGGAAAGGATCCACTTTAGCATTAATAAGGAAAATTTTCCGAATATAGCAATATGGATGAAGAAAAGGAATTTCCACGAGTCTCTCGAACTAATGAAAAGGCGTCCTAAGGACAAGTGAAAAATAAATTGAACGATTAATAAATCAAACGAAATAATCCTCTTTAGAAAAAAGTTTAGAATTTTCCCGAATGATTTTTCTCGTCTTGAAGGTATTCGGACCTATCCTTGACTTTAAAATGGAACAAAACAGAATCTTCTGAATCATATTTCACATTCGTAATGCATGCGGACGAGTAGGAAGAGCGTTTCTCGTAACTCGACTCGGAGCAATTCCCTTTCCTCTTCTCCGTAACGTGTAGCTAGCATCGTTTACCTCACTTTAAGTATTCACCCGCAATATTGCCCAACGATATAGGCTGCAAGCCTGAGTTGCATTGAGCAAAAAAAAAACTTCTTAACTTCATAAAATTTAGTTGCAAATTAAAAGCACTTGCAGGGAGCCTTGCATCTTGCGAAGAAAGAAATAATTACCGTGAGCTTCATTCAGCAAGTTTATTCTTATTAGTAACTTTACCTACTTCGCTTCTGCTTTTGAATTAAAACTCGCTAACCAAATTGCACAAAAACTATAAAAAAATATATTAAAACAATCTTTCCTGCATAAAATTATAGATTACTTTGGTACTAACCTTTTTATTGAAAGAAAGCAATTAAATGTTGTGAATATAAGTGGAGAAGTTTAAAAAAACAGGGCCTAACCGTTAACTTTCTCCTGTTCTATATTTCAACCACACTCTGTATATTTTTCGTAGGAGTTGAAATTAGTAGAACTTATTAGACTGATCGATGTAAAATGGTTAATATAATTTTTTTGAAGTTGAGACGTAGGTTTTTCCGTATGAGCTAAGGAGCAGAAAAATGTAAAGATCCCACTTTGCAAAGTAGGAAAAAGGTACAACTGTTGAGATGGAACAGGTGGAGTACATGTTTGGATTCCCAGGGAGCTATATAAAAGCCTATCACACAGCGATTGAAAATAAATCGTTTTAGTCAGTCGTGTATCTTCTGTGTCACCTGAGAGAAAATAAATATACAACTAATGAAAATCCTCTTATTTTATTTAAAGAAAAAATAAGGAAATTCATACCTTAATTATTTTGAACAAATAAATTTGAGTTATTACTCAGCCAAATTTCCAAAGTAATTTCAATCCTTTCAGTGAAACTCTACAATATTTTCTAATTTCTTGTCTAAACATAAACGTCCTCTTCAATCATGTTTTTTGGGAAATGAGACTTCAAGTCTTAAAACTCAACGACCACTCTGGCACAAAATGCCTTCCTTTGCATACGAAAACCCATGCTTTGCTGAAACAATACCAACTTTTACTACTGAAAAAATATTTTTGGAGGAACCATTCACTATCTTTAGAATCAAAATATTTGATTGGCCTATTTCCACCAGTTTGGGTAATTGATGATTGACCAATAATTCGGGGGCCATCCACTTTGATTCCTGTTCAACCACCATTAATTGATGATGAACCATACCGATAATTTCTTACAGACAGGAACTAGAAATTGGACAATATTTGCTATGTGAGAAAGATTCTCTACCCTTTCGAGGTCCATGGTATAATTTGAAGAAATATTTATCATCTAAGCCACAATTGTCGTTCCCTGAAAAATCAAATTACCTTGAGACGGTCTGATCCATTTTCATAATCTCGAACCAAATCTAACTCTTAAATGTAATATTTTAAAACATACAGGAACAAAATAGGCAAAATAAGCTCTTGAGTGAAATCACAACCCATCCATTCTTCAATTACGATTTAAATTATAAAATGAATCTTAGTCGTGGGAATCTATCTTACACTGAGTCATTGGTTTTATCGAGTATGGATCTTTGGATAATTACATTTCTAGAAAATTCTTGATTAAAAATTTCTTTTTTTTTTCACAAACTAAGGATTCTGAAGAGTAAAACTATATGTAATTGAAGATGAAAAACCATTTCTAATTCCTAGAGTTTCTTTATTAATCAGGTTTTACGAAAAAATAAATAGAAAATTTGATAACCTACCAGTATTGGTTTTACTTTGTATTGGTGGTTACCATTTACTGAACAGGCCACAGTCAACGCAAATTAAATGAAAATCTCAGCGATAATCAATATTATTGAGGTAAGTTTAAAGTGCAACATTACTGTTACTGAACATTCAAATAATTGTTGGTGGAATCGATAGATTTTATTTAAAATTAGCCCAATTACATGATTATTAAACTCAAAGATATGCAATAAAGCTAAAATGGATCCCCGGTTGAAGTGATGATAAAGTGACGACTTTACGACAGCGGTTAGATACAATTTTTTAATGTTTCTTTAACATTTCTTATACATAAATTCATATTTGTGCTATTTTGGTCCATTATTCGTTTACATTTAATTTAATTCAGAAGGGATATTCACTGATTAATGCAATCCTGTACTAAAAATGTTGATTAGAATTACATATCATCAGAATACATAAATACCTAAGTTGACGGAAGAATTGCTAATGATTTTTCGGTTAATAAAGTACGTTGCAATATAATGAATAGATGTAAACTCTAATATTATTTTCCTACAGGTACACATACATTTAAATGAAAGTTGGAGTTGCCAGATTGCTGAATTTTCATGTATACAATTAAATTGATGAAGTATGTTTGCAGACCGTGCATGAACCGCGAAGGAACAGAAGTTTTGTGTCAAAATTTGTTTAGCCACTAGGAGTTCGATGATCGTTAAATGGAGAGTTTATTTTTCTCCAGGAAACTTCGGGGCTTGAATAGCGTGTCAGCTTTCGTCTCCAATTTCTAATGGCATTAATCCGTGAATTACAGTAAACCCAATACCTATAGCAAACAAACCAACAGTGACTGAAATTCTAAATATGGGCGTTTCCACGGAAGGTGTCAATTTTCTGTCACCGTGACATTATACGCAAACCAACACTTGAAATACAAGTTATACTGCATATAAATTTACAGACAGACTCCCTGAAATAGGAACGTAAGCTCACAGTCATTACAGAAACCCTCCTGAAAAGATAGAATATATAATAGTTGGAAAAAATCCAACGAATATACCTGTGTAATATTTGTCACTAGTTGCCAATTGAATGCTTTGCATGCTCACAGCTTTTCTGCGCAATGTTTGAAAATTCTGAGAGAAATCATGTTAGTTCAGTGGACCATAGGCTACTAAAATTTCATAGATTTCACATTGTACTTTGATTTCAAACTCAGCAAAAAAATCTCAAAGCCGTATCACCGCTTTTGCAATTCAAATGTCCGCTCCAAGGCTTGTAGTTGTGGAAAGTGCGCGCAACTACCCAGGTCAAAAATATTTCGATTTTCTATTACATTTAGGTGACCAGCAGTCACCATATAAAGGAAAAAGGTGTGCTTCTAAAATTATCGAAGTATCACACGTTCAAATATCGAAAATTTTGAATTTGGCGAAAAAATGTCCACTCCATCATCGTACTTTACTCCAAGAATATTTGAAGGACACTTTTCTATGCTCACGGAAATTAAACAGTATGCTGGTACGAAGAAGTTTACTATGGATAAAGTTAATATCGCAGTGCGCTCAGAAGTTATGTCTAATTTAAGGCTAAAATAGCCACTCCAAATTCGAAAGGCCTGAAGTTTTTCGCAAACTAACATTATTTTAGTAAAAATATAAAATAAAAAATAATTTGTATATCAATTTTTCGGCAAATAAATCTATCATTACTATAATAAGTTAACCCTTATCTGACAAATGTAATTAGAGAAGAGATTGAGAAAGTATTTCTAATGTTTTTTGTAAGTAATATATTTAAAACAATAGTATTATGAGGAAAAACTAGATTTAAAACAATTTAAACAAAATTTTCAATACCAAAATTAAATTAAACGTTAAACACAATTTCATTTGCTTACTTTATTGAAAATACATTTTTCGTGATACATCCCAATATAATTTCCATTCAATTTTATCGAGTAAAACGGGAGAGAGAAACAGTAATATTATAATATAATATATTATATTGTACCTATATTACCGAATTATAATATCGATATCTATAATATAATATAAGACAATTTTTATATAATTTCGTGACATAATTTTTTTATATTTAATAGAACTCAGAGAATAAGTATGGGTTTGAAATTTCCCGCCTTGAGTCCAATTTTTCTTCTCACCACCAGGGGAGACACTGTCTATACTTTTTAAAACTAGTAGTAGTCTCAATTGGGTTTTCTGATGAATTATGTTCTATGTCGCAGTTCTGTTGTCCTATAGCTTCACCTTCTAATAATTCTTTAAAAGAACCTTTCAAAACGTCTACTATCCCGTCTGTATCATATAGCATTTCACCTTTGCTGTTTCCCATGCTGACGAATTTTGTACTTTGACTCCCCTCCATCTTTTTAAATATTAGTTTCTTGCTTCTGATTATATCTTTACTTTCCTTGACGAGTCGCTTAACTTTCCTATTTTCGTGTCTGTAATCATTTTTGAGCCTCTTTCTCTCCTCGTCGCTAAGACCTGTGATGTTCAAGGTTCTCTCGTACGCTTCTTTCTTTTCTAGTCGGGCTGCCTCAATTTCATCATTCCACCATGCATCACCAGACTTTCTTCCTTCATCCGCCGTACCACACACTTCAGTCGCAGTTTTAACAATGATATCCCGTAGCATAGTCCATGCGCCCTCTATATCTTTATTGCTTATAAGCGCTTCCCAAGTTGCCCTATATATGCGTTCGTTTAACTTATTCTAAAAATCTATCCGCACTTCCGGTTTCTGTAAATTTTCAATCTTGTTTCGTGTTTGTTTCGGTTGTTTCGTTCTCTTTCTTCTCCATCCCCGCCCTAATTTTATTTTGGAGACTAGAAGGTAATGGTCAGTATTGCATTCAGAGCCCCTCATGACTCTTGTATCTTTGACTAGTTCTCTTAGTCTTTCATCCGCAATAACGAAGTCAATTATACTGTGGCTATTTTCTTTACGCCAGGTGTACATGTGGATCATTTTATGTATAAACCAATTATTTTGTAATAAATGGGCCCTTTTCTAACCATAAGCTAGCTGATCTTTCTCTGTTACCATTTCTTCTTGAATCCCCAAAATTACCTAGCACCCTTTCTGTATCTTTCTGTATTTACCCTTTTTCTTTGTCTCAGGTACACATAAAATATCTAGTTTCCTTACGTGCGATTCCCATCTGTGCGAGATACGGTGACTAAGAATTTTCAAAGAACGGATAAAAAATTTATGAACTTCTTACAAAATCCCTAATCTCACCAGAAATTATAAGTTTAAAAATTTTCTAAAATGGCATTTTTAAGCACTTTTATTTCAGGAATGATCTATTATTAAAATTTGACCAATTCTGTACTATTATAAACTCTCTGGAATATTATTGTTTCGAAACTTGCCAATTCGAAAATTCGAAATTGTCAGAAATATTCTAATTTCGAGAATTTTATATTTTGAATATTTTCTGTTTCGCAATTTCCGAATTTAATTTATTAAATTTTAATTCGTAATCTCTCCCGAAGTTGTAATATAATAATTTTCTTAATTTCAAATTGATGAATTTTTAAATTGATGGGTTTTTCATTTAAAAATGTAGTAAATAATACAACTATATATTTATACCTCTAAAAAAATGTTTGTGAACTAAGCATTATTTTCTAATCTCTTCCGTGAAGTCATTTAAAAATGTGTTCATTAAATGAACGCACGATACAATAAAAAGCCAAGACAAGAGAAATGTTTCTTTTTGCACGCCCTACAAGATTATCATAATGAATTTTTGAATTTTTTCGAAAAATCGAAAATTCCCATTTTTATCGCACAAAAAATAATGAAAAATTCAAAAATTAAATTTTTCGGTCAAACTATGCAAGATACGACAAATGATGATTCAACAAAATTTGTGCATTGAAAGAAGATCTACAAATTTTTTATTGGTCAATTTTTGATAGGATGTGTAGTTTTCGTTTTATTCGTAAAAAATAACATGAACAGTGAAAAAATCAGCCCGATAAGTGGGCACATTCTCATCAATACTTTTCCTATTTAATCTACTTTTCATCTCGTGTGTGTTTTTTCACAATATTTCATTGTTTTTAGGTTCTCAATACTATTTCTAACGATTAAAACAATAAAATAATCATCATTAATGCTCGTGGTACTTGAAAATTTGTATTTTTACATTCTCATCTAGAGAAGGTATTAGATTTGTGTAAAATTTGACCCCCCCGGTTTTTGTCAAATGTCCATGTTTTGTGACCGGGAAGGGTACAACTGTGCACGGAGCAACTGTGCACGAGCCCATCTGTGCACGTCAGTGGCCACTGGTACAACTGTGCACGTCAGTGGCCACTGGTACAACTGTGCACGTTGTTGGCCAGAGGCACAACTTTGCACCGGCCATCTGTGCACGTCTACATTCCGACGTGCACAGTTGGGAGTATCCAATCTGTGCACGCTAACCGTTTCTAGGGTACCATCTCGGCACGTCTAAAAGTCGACGTGCACAGATGGTACCCTCCCAACTGTGCACGTCTCAAATAATACGATCAGAATTTAAAGTTGCAAGTTCACGTGCACAGATGGGATACTCCCAACTGTGCATGTGCACAAATGGTAGACTCCTAACTGTGCACGTCTCAATTTGCAAGGGGCACAACTGTGCACGTCGAGGGCCAGTGGCACAACTGTGCACGTGCCCAGATGGGACACTCCAATTGTCAATTAATAGGATTATACTTTATTTGAAAGTCCACGTACCCAGATGGTATCCTCCCAACTGTGCACGTCTCAATTAATAAGATAAGATGCTTAACTTGCAAGCCGCGTGCAGATAAACGAGGCTCACAACGGTACGCGTATCAATTGACAGGATCAGACTTTTCATTAAAATGTGATCAGATTTTCAACTTATGAGTCCACGTGTACAGATTGTTCTCTCCCAACTGTGCACGTCTCAATTAATACGATTGAGTGACGAGTTTTGAAAGTGGATTCCACAAATTCTATAATTTAAATTATCGGTCTGGCATTTCCAAATCAGGGATGGGTACGTATGATACATCATGTGTATTACATAGATTTGTAGATTACTACGTATGATAACGTCTTGAGATTTCTACACATTATTTTACGTTTGATCATGTGACCAAAGAAGCACGATTTTATATTCAGTATTCTGAAAATATACAACTGTCAACAGAAGCAGTCAATATGAAACAAATTAATTATTATTTGTTTTTATTTATCATTTTTATGAACAATTTAATTAATTTTTTGGAAGTGAGAATATGTTTTAAACCACTCAGAGTAAAGTCCTTTTGTGACAAAAGGATTTTTCTTGACGTAATTGGAATTTCCTCTCAAATTTAAAGTTGAGAGGATTTTCATTTGTCTCAACAGAATTCCTTTTGCTTAATTTGTGTAAAAAATATATTCACTTGGTTCAAAACAAAACAGGCAAGAGGACGATACTTTTGTTTCCAGACAACTTTTTCTCTTAGTGAAATTTACCTGTATTATTATTGATAGTATTAATTGATTTCAAATAGACCCGCGCTTTTCGCGCGCGGCTCGCTTTGCTCGCAAGTTTGAGCGCGCCTTGGGCGCGCGACTGTTGGATCTCGCACTTCGCGCTCGATTATGTGTTCACCTCGCGATATGCACGCGGGCGTATTTACATCGCGCTTTACGCTCGGTTCCTCTAGATTTTTGAACTTCGTGTTCGACTTCGATGAAAAGAAAATGTTTGTTTGCAAATATTATAAAATTATCAAAACCTCTACATCTTGAGCGATTGTTAAATTTGTTTTTATTTTAGACTGAAAAGGAACTTTATTTACTCAAGGTTCTATCGACCTTAAGGAACACATTCTCATCCAGACACTCGCGCTTCGCGCTCGATATTTGATTTGAAAATAATTTGAACCTTGCGTTCCACGCTCGATTTTGTGCACCGTATGATAGAAACAAAAAAGTTTGAGCGCACTTACGGCGCGCGATACGGTCGTCGCGCTTCGCGCTCCGAAATACACTGATCGCGCACTGTGTGCTTCGTGCTATATGTTCTTCATATACAAATTACTAAATTTGTATTTGATTTCAAATGAAAAATAATGATATAATTTAGGCGACAAATTTTATTAGTTAAAATTTTATTTTAGCTTGTGCCGTTTTTCAAAAAAGTTAATTTTTTTCATTTTGAATAAATTCTTAGAACAAAAATTGATTACAAGTTTTTAAATCTGTTTTGAATGCACAATTTTTGTTCATTTATCTGTTTTCGTACCTTGCATTGTTTTTTCAAAAATTTGATTTTTTTACTGTCAATGTTATTTTCACGAATAAAAAAAAACTACGCATCCTATCGAAACATGATTTACAACGTACCTCTTCCTTGGATGAACAAATTTTGTTTCTGTCATTTTTTTCGCAGCTCGTGTTATTCGTCTAAAAATTTGATTTTTCTATTTTCAATGCTGTTTTTAAAAATAAAACAAAAACTACGCGTCATATCAAAAAGTAAATGATAACAAATTTGTAGATATTTTTCAGGTGCACAATTTTGGTCGAATCATCTTTTTTCGTATCTTGCATAGTTTGGCAGCAAAATGGAATTTTTGATTTTTCATTATTTTGTTGTGCGATCAAAATTTGAATTTTTGATTTTTCAAAAAATTCAAAAAGTTGTTATTAAAATATTATAAGGTGTTCAAAAAGCAACGTTTTTCTCCTCCTGACTTTTTTTTCATATCGTGCGTTATTCGGCTTAAAATGTTCCTTTTCGTTTGTTTTTTGGAATTTTGAAAATGCTATAACTCCAGTAATTTTTTTTTTTACAAAAATTCATAAGGATATTTTGTTCGTCATTTTGCGTACTACTCATAACCGTACATAGAATTTTCAAATCTTCAAAAAAAGTGGTCTCGAAAATTTTCAAAATGTGCTCACTTTTTGAATTTTCATCCAAAATAGCTGGTTAACGAACTCCTTCTTCTTTTGTAGGCCATAAAAAAGGGTGCCAAAGCACAAAATCCAATCTGATCAATCTTTCGAAAGTTACAGTGCCTACACGATACAGACAGACAGACGGACATACAGAAGGACAGACAGACACCTTCGTAAAAATCGTTTTGTCTGACTCAGGAGGTCTCAAAACGCGGAGATTTGATGAAAACCGACTATGTCAAATTTTACATAAAACTAATACCTTCTCATTAGAATGAGAATGTAAAAAAGTTGTAACAAATTATTAAACTGGAGATTTCAGTGTTAAATCAAATTATCCATATAATTTGCGTATATATTATAAAATATATACTTGTGTGTTTTCTTCAAGTGACTGGTGCTTTTTGTTACTAAGATCAAAACCAAGATATGTATTGGCTTGTAATTATTATTTGTTCTTTTTATACTGCTTTTCAGTAAAGAATTATATATTTTTTACAAAATATTCAATGTGATCGTAGTTTCGGAAGAATTTCAAACTAATTCATTGTAAATATTAATAATAAATACATTACATTATGGAATATTAATTTGTATAAATGTTCAACAAAAATAATATAAATAAGTAGTTTTTACTTCGAAAGAGCAAAACCAGGCAACAACACGTCAAGCAGAAGCTTAAAAGAAAGCTGAGCACAACAGAAAAAGAATCATTAACAATATGGATTAACTTTTACTTTCTTGTGATATTTCGAAATACTTCTTTGTAAGAATAATAAATAAATAATATAATATATTTTCTTCGAACTGTTTAATTTACAAACTGTTATATTCTAAATGGTCAGGATATAATTTCAGTGTTTGAAAAACAACCGACCTTGATTTAAAATAAAAGATAAAGTATTATTATTATTATTATTATACCATTAAGCCATTTCCCTTTCGGGGTAGGCGTGACTTGCTCGGTTGGAGAATAGTAGTGTGCATATGGGTATATAGGTATAAGGTAGGTAGGAATATAGGTATGAGGTGGATAGGTATATAAGTGTTAGGTATATATATTTTAGATTGATCTGGAATTCTCGTGTTATTTATTGAAATGACACGTTTACTCCGCAACACTGCTCCGACCCAGGTTGCTGATCAATCTCTCTAGCGATCACCCCAAGTGAAGAGCCTCACAAAATTGTTATGTATGGTTCTCCACTTGGGCCCATTAGTATCCAAGATCTTTGTTTCAGGCGTCATTCATTCTACTGTCACTCTGTTTACAAACTATTTGTCGCCACACTTTTCTGTCCTGGCATACTACTCTAGCTTCCTTCACGTCCATGCATTTTTTCATGCAAGCTCTTGTGTTCCTATGGCTTCTTATGTCTCTACGGATCAATGTCTCATTTACAGATTCTAACCATTCTTTCGGTGGTCTTCCTCTGGGCATTCTGCCATTTACTTTACCTTTATACACTTGTTTGGTCAGTCGTTCATCTTTCATTCTTTCAAGATGTCCGAACCATCTTAACTGATTTCTTTCCCATGTGTCAACTATTGTCTCTTTTGCACCACATTCTTTGAGGATTGTCTCGTTTCGGACTTTGTCCATTAGTGTTTTCCCGCATATTATGCGCAGAGGTTTCATGCCGATCGCGTTAATTTTACTCCTGTCCTTTTCTTGACAGGTCCATGTCTCGCTACCGTATAGTACAGTCGGTACGAATATAGAATTGTGTATGGCCATTTGAGCTTTTTTTGATATGTTTTTATTTGTTAGGATGGATCCTGCTCTACCGATAACCTGTTTACCCTTATTTATGCGCCTATCTAACTCCCCATCTATTTTTCCGTCGCTAGTGAATAGACTACCTAGATATACGTACTTGTCAACTTGTTCTAATCTCTCATCATTTAGGACAATGTTGCA
>CAKNYM010052255.1:56427-78715 GCA_932195095.1 Andricus curvator
AATGACATTCACTTACTCCGAAATTGCTCTGAACCACGGTGCTCACAACTCTCGTATCCTTTCACACTGCATCCATCGCGTCGACAACCGGATTGGTTGAGGTTGGCGCGCTAATTTGAAATGATGAAATGTGAAAAGCAATTCTAAACAGCAAATAATAAGAGTAAAGTTATTAAAAATAGTTATTTGCTCACAAGAAGGACTTGTAAAGTAAAATTTAGATTATTTATTAGATTTTTTACTTAAAAATAAATGATAGATTTTAAATTTTAAAGAAAGGAATATATTTTTCACCTAAAATATGAATTTACAATAATTCCTGATATTCTTATGCACTTTAAATTTATTATTTGTTGTGAACATTTGACTGATATATTTATTCATTTAAAAAATAAACACGCCAACGGTAACTAATCAGGTTGGCCATCCGTGATGGGTCATTTGCTCTTCCGTGGATGGTCGAAATGAGTGAAAACAAGATGATCGTATTGACCATGCCGAAAGGATACTTCGATTATCCCTGATTGTGAGTCTGACCTTATTACAACATTCAGACTGGCCATAAAATAAGAGTCTCTCTGACTATGTCAAAAAAATTCTGAAAGGCTCTTTAGACCATCTAGAAGAATGGACTGGCTCTCTAAATTTTGACCCTCTAACTTTGAACATCCATTTTTCTCCGTGTGTCAAGACCCACTGGGATCGACTTTTATGGCCGAGCTGATGAGCGCTCCGCCCCGAAAATTAAACAGCTTAAGTCGTAGACCTGCCATATTTCAAAAATTTACTCAGATTTGTTTTCCTTATTGCAGGCTTATTTAATATGAAAAACAATTCTTCCAGTAGTAAAAACGTGCTAAAAAATGCAATCAACATTTTTTGAAATCCTTGTGTCTGATTTAAGTTATTAGTGGTAAAAATAAGCCGTACGAATTTCATCAGTTTATCTGCAACTATTCTCAAGTTATCGTGTTCACAAAAAAGTGTGGCACCAACACACACACAAAACATGAAAATATCTAATACAAGGTTCAGAATATTGTATTAGACATTTATCAACTGACGAAAGTTAAATTAAATGAATTAGATTTTTTTCAAAAATGTAACTATTACAAAGCTTTCTCTATGAGAAAGGAAAATAAATTTAAAGAAAGATTTTCTTATATTTATAATAATTTGGAAGGAATTTTTTCATAAAAATAGCCTTTAAAATATTTTAAAACAAACTTTAAAAAAGTTAGTACGCTCCATTCCGCCAGTATTGAATAATTTTAACTGTTAAAAGTTTATTATACGTAGATATAAAGGATCAACCTCGTAAAAACCCTTACGTGAAGACATAAACGTGCACAGATGGACGTGCAAAGTTGCTACGTTCAAAGTTGTCCGTCACCCTCTGTTAACGCCGTTTGGCGAGTTCTGTTTCAACAATTATAAGAAATCGTATTGTGATAAATCGCTAGGTATGAATCGTCAAAAATAGCTGTGGTAAAAATTTAGTGCGACTGTTATTTAAAAAAACTAAATATGCAAATTTGTCTTGCAGCGGCGTATATATGCATTTCAATGCTGAAGAATTATAGTTACTTCTTGGCTCGAACGAACGTCAATTCTCTTTTCGAATAATTAGAAAAAGTAGGATTTTGCACTTCAACCTCTACAAAAATGTCATCTCTGTATATTTTTTGGAAACTCTGGATGTCTCACATTTTGGATTTCAAATCCTTTCCATCTTCAACAAACGATGCCGTGCGCTTCATTAAAGGTATTTCATTGAAATTGTTTCTCATGGTATGATTTTTCTGGAACTCGTCAGTTTCTAATATCCGCCAATTTTTAGGATGTTATAATATCTTGTTCTCTCTTGATATTATTTCAATGTGTCATGGTATGATTTTTCTTGACCTCGTCTATTTATAATATCCGCCCATTTTTAGGATATTATAATGGCCGAGTATACAGTTATGGACTGTCCGTACTTTTAGCTCAGTTGGGCTAAAAGTACGGAATGTCCGTACATTTAGCTTTGGCTACATGTCCGGTCTAAAAGTACGGACAGATCTGGCTTTGATTACGACTATTACATTGTATACCATTAAACCATTTCCCTTTCAGGGTAGGCGTGACACTACCCGATTTGGGTAGTGTTTCTAGGTGGATAGTTTCTTGTAGTAAATAACTACTACAAGTGTGGGCTCACCACACCCACGATGTGCCAACATCATGCAGTATTGTGGAATGGTCACACATCCAAGTACGAACCGCGCCCAACGCTGCTTAACTTTAGTGATCTGACGAGAGCTGGTTTTTTCAGCGTGGTATGGCCGTTGGCCATACACATAATGTGAAATTAATCGAGATTCAATCATATAACAATCAGACTACAACACCTACTATACAGTATGAGTTTTCATACATTAAAAGTTCAAAATTCAATTGAAATAAATTAAAATATTAAAAATAGAGCACGATATATTATAATATCCTGAAAATTAACGGATATTTTAATTTAACGAGTTCAAAAAATCGTAAAATGGCCCATTGAAATATTATAAAGAGAGCTCAAGATATTATAATGGATAGTTTCTATGAGTCCGGACAATCCGTACGTTTACTTCCAGCCATACGGTCGGGTTAAACATACGGACAGTCCGTACATTGTTGGTCAAACCCCTACTCCTTTCCAACGTTTTGTGCGGGGCGGGAAGGCTCCCCTGTGATTGGTCACAGAAACAATGTTGGTCAAACCCCTACCCCTTTCCAACGTCAATCATTAAAAAATTTAATAAAATTTTCAAACAAAATTTTCAAACTTTCTTTCGACTGTCAAAAAATTGCAATTAATAAAAAATTCGGCTTTGCCTTTTCTTTCCAAGTGTCTAAATTTACGCGACGCGTGGCAAAAATTTGCAACAAGGTATATACGTCCGGACATATATAAGCCACATCCCTTCCCTTTTCCAACTTCCCCTTTGCCTCACCAAGTCCTTACGTTCAGACTTGACCGTGTTATAAATATACATAAGTGTACGGACTTTCCGTACTTCTAGCCCAAACATGTAGTCCAACCTTAACGTACGGACAGTCCGTACTTTTAGTTTAGCCGAGCTAAACGTACAAAGAGTCCGTACTTTTAGCCCATCCAAGCTAAAAGTACGGACAGTCCGTCACTTCAGATTTGGCCATTATAATATCCTAAAAATTGGCGGATATTATAAATAGACGAGTTCAAGAAAAATCATACCATGACACATTGGAATAATATAAAGAGAGCACAAGATATTATAGCATCCTAAAAATCGGCGGATATTAGAAACTGACGAGTTCAAGAAAAATCATACCATGAGAAATAATTTTGATGAAATACCTTTGATGGAGCGCACGGCATCGTTTGTTGAAGATGGAGAGGATTTGAAATCCAAAATGTGAGACATCCACACTTTCCAAAAAATATACAGAGATGACATTTTTGTAGAGGTTGAAGTGCAAAATCCTTCTTTTTCTGATTATTCGAAAAGAGAATTGACGTTCGCTCGAGCCAAGAAGTAACTACTATTCTTCAGCATTGGAATGTATGTAAACGCTGCTGCAAGACATATTTGCACATTTAGTTTTTTTAAATAACAGTCGCACTAAATTTTTACCACAGCTATTTTTGACGATTCATGCCTGGCGATCTATCACAATACGATTTCTAATAATTGTTGAAACAGAACTCGCCAAATGGCGTTAACAGAAATACCGGTAAATTATAAAGAGCGGTGATCACGACACTCTTCAATTTGCTTATGAGCTTCTCGTCTCGTGAAACCCTTGCGTTCCAATTCTGGGCCCGCGAAATTCTCTCCTACACATCACGTGACAGCTTAAATTAAATTATTATAGGTGGATTTCGCATCACGTGATCGTCACCTGAGAATTTGCTTATTGAAAAAAAAACGGGAATCGCCGCAATATGTCTTTTGCAAAAAAATTCAGGCCGTATCTACAACTGCCATTCAGCGCGGAAATTTAAATGAAAATTACCTTACAACATTTAACCAAAAAGTCAAGAAAGAAAACAAATTTCAACTATAGAATTTGTATGCCAAAAGACGAATTTTGTACAAAACAGTTGAATTTTCAACAAAAAGGTTTATTTAGAAGCAAAAAAGTTGAATTTTATACCAAAATAGTTAAACTTTCAACCTAAAACTATGAATTTCCAACAAGAAAGGATGACTTTTTATCATAATTTTTGAATTTACAACAAAATAATAACATTTTCAACCAAATAATAACACAGTAAATCTCAGAAATATTTTGTGTCCCAAGTTGGATAAAAACGTTGCAAACAATGAAAAACTACATTATAGACTTGTGATTGTGAGTTCCGCCTCCCGATAAAAATTATCCAAAGTTGGATAATTGTAGTTGTCAATTGCTTTCAACATTTTTATGCAACTTCAGATACAAAATATTTCTAGGATTTACCGTAAAAATTGTAAACTAAGAGAGATGAATTATGAACCAAAAATATTGAAATATATTTAAATAAAAATTTAAGTTAATTTTAATACATTCAAGATATTAGGTTATAGAATTGAAAATTTTGCTTAAAACATTAATTTTAACTTGAACGATTTATTTTTTACATCACACTTTTTGATTTCGCACTACACACTTTTAAATCTGAAGTACACAAAGCGGGTCGAAAAAAGCTTCATTTCAGGCCATGAATATCGCGTATTTAAAGAGAGAACGGAAAAAGGGAAAGTTTTTTCAAGAAGAGTAATATTGTTGAGTTTACCATAGCTATTTTTTGTCAATGTTGTTGCTGGCGGCGCGGCGGTGGAGGTGGAGGTGGAGCCTGCGGAATTGTCGACGGAAGTTCAATTGCTTGTATATTTAGAATTTCAGTCACTGATGGTATGTTTGTCATAGGTATTGGGTTTTCTGTAGTTCATGGATTAATGCCATCAGAAATTGGAGCCGAAAGCTGACACGCTATTCCAGCCCCGTTTGCATCTAAAACAGCTTTTTTCGAAGCTGGTTCATTATGTTATTCGTGTTGTCATAATAGTTCTCCTTGGTGTAACAAATGAACATAAATAAACCAAAAGATGGAACAAATAAAGATAATTACCTTTTTTTTTAATTTTTTCTGTGATATTTGTTCAGGGTCAAGGTCCGGACCCGGACCTTTTAAATTCTTATGGGTCCGGGGCCAATCGGGATTCTTGCTCGTCCATTCAAGTCTTCGGACCCTTTAAAAATTAGGGGTTCCGATTCCTGTGTTGTAATAAAAAAGTTAATAACAAATTTATTTTTCATTACAATTCTCCTCTTTATCACACTTACTCCTATCGACCTTATAATATGAGCTGAACAATTTCGTAATCTTTAAAACATTATTATCTACATGTTTTAAGATTCATAATTCACATATGAATTGTCATAAAAATTCGAAAAAAATTGAAACATATACAGACTGAAGGGCATGTGATCCGCCTGAAATTAGCAAATTTGATTAGGTTTAGATTTCCGCATATTTACGTACAACATAACAAATATTCTGTCTTTAAAATCTGGGAGAAACTGAGACACTTGCTAAATAACCTATTATTGGTTTGCATAATTAAAAAAAGGTTAATCATACTAAAATTGGTAAAATTACTATACCTTTGGAGGTTTGGTGCGCTAAGCCTTCCGCAAGTTTATCTCCAGAGTAGAAAATATTTCAGGCATCATATTCAGGAAAAGAAAACGGGTATAGAATCAAATTTAAAATTACTATACCTTTCTGTGGACAGTTAAACATGCGTGGTTCTTTCACATTTTTTTATTATTTGAAGTTTTATGGCAATTTCTCGATGTTATTTATGTTTGACAAAGTTTTATCTTAAAAATCTTCCATTAATCAATTAATTTAAAGAAACTAAATAAGCTCAGGTGGGAGTCAATTTGGGCCCCCCCCCCCCCCCATAAAGTGCGCGCAAGGCAAGTGCCATGCCTGCCACACCCTGTATATGCCTCTGCCCATACCTAATTATTTATTATAATTAATTTATCTTTTTAGAATTTGGCTCAAAATTTTTTATAATGAGAATCAAATTTTCCGTGACAGTTATAATATACATCAAGACATATACGTAGCCTTAGGTGCGTTTATGAAAATAATTAAATGGATCTGTTTTTATAAAGAAATAAATGACAAAAAAAAAACAATATATCGAAATACAAATGCAGCAAATTTCAAGTGATAAAAACCATAATTCAGTAAAAATGAACACTCATAAAAAACTTCAAGGTGAAACATTTAAAAACATGTTGAGATTCTCAAAGCGGAGACAGGGAGTTTTATCCAATAAAAAATTGGAATAGTTAAAAAACATATAGCAATTTTAAAAAGAAATATTAAAAGGTTAACTTCTTTGAATTGAAATTTACAAAGTTAAATAATTGAAAATTAAAAAATTTCCAGTTGATCAACTGCAAAGTTAAATGTTCTAACTTTATCGATTTGCTGTCAAACGATTAAAATTAATCCATTTGAATCCGATTCGAATCTGAAATTTTATTTTAGACTCTTTCCAATAAAAAGTTGTGAAAAGTTTATTTGGCCGATTTCAAACTAAACTATTTACTATTTTAATAAAACTTTGAAGCTAAAATATTCGTCGATGTATCTGATCTACAAATTAAATGTTTTTGAAATGCGAAATATTTCAGGCGCTCAAAATTCAATTATTTTTAATTTGAGTTTAAGAGAATTGGAAAGTGTAGTTTCAAAAATTACATTCAAAGTGTTAATTATGCTAAGAACGAAATGAAAAATCTGGGAAATAAATATTAATTATGCTTAAGATATCAAAATTTAATTATTAATGATGTTTTTTTTTTTTTTTGAAAAGAGAAAATATTCTTGATTATTATAATGATTTGAAACATATAAAAATTGATTATTCAACCAATTTTAGTTTTTGGTGGACTTTTTTACATAATTGTGAATGTATTTTGAACGATCTCAGTATATTCAATTTTTCAAAATCAATTCTTCAATTTCATAAATCATTAAATAACCGTCTAACAATAGTTAAAAATATAAAATTTCTTATATAAGGCTTTTTTCTTCTTTTCCCATGAAAAGTATAATTATGTTCAATCTTTCTATTTTTTGTGAAAAAATTGCTCTATTTCTATTTTTTTCTGATACAACTCTATTTATATTTCAAAATATTTTGTGTTATCCATGAAACATTGAAACAATTATTTGTTATTGATCTTCCTTTTAAAATTTCGCAGAGCTTTAAAAAGTTTGCTCTATTTAGCCAACATTCTATTTTACGATTAGTGGCACGAATCAAGTTTCATGCTTTAAGGCTTAAGCTATACATGGATTATCGAGTCTAAGGTAGCGATGAAAGTTCGTAATTGTTTTCAGTTAAATACAACATCTAAACTGACAGCTGCACCCGACCTCCGACCTAAAGAGGCTTCAATGTCGAGTTATAGTTTAGAACTAAAATCCAAGGTGATTTCTAACCTGCAGATGCGAGTACTCGACGGGCCGAGGGAGGTCTTTGCTGGCAAGTAAGTGAAAATACTTGTTCCGTTTCCGGAACGTTTTCTTTATGGCTTCACGATAACATGCTTCGACTGAAACGAACTATGGAGTATTCTGTTCTTAGACCACAAAGTCGTTTCTTAGCCGATTAAATCTTATAACTTTTTGGATATATCTACTGTTAGCCTTGTGCTCTTTTTTCAATTCTTGTCCACAAATCTACACGGAAAACGTATTAATTTTAACATATTTTAAATACAGTTCAAATTAATTTTTTATTTTATTTTATGATCATATTTATCTTATTGATCTTTAAAATACTTGAAACAAGAAATCAGTATGCTTAGACAATTATAAACATCCTTCTCATGCATCAAACAAATTTTTAATTAGTGCCAGTATACGTAAAAAATATCAGGATCTGCAAGTGAATCGTCTAGTTGCAAAACCGGCCAACTCCTCGATTGTGGGAAATGCGTTTTTTCAGTTTTTTGAATCCTAAGTGAACTTTTTAATCAACTGGAAACAAGAAACCATGAAAAAACCACTCAAATCCCTGTTTGATATGCGTTCGAAAATCACGATTTGCTGCAAAACCGGTCAAATCTCCTTGCTGAAAATGGCCGTTCGTTTCGTGTAGTGTTCACCTACATACTTAAGGATAAATAAGTTTGTGGAAGAAGTTTCTTTTAATCAAGCAAGAAATAGGAAACGTGTTTTGAAACATACTGCCCTAATGTCTTTAACAATCAGCTTTCCCCAACAATTTTATTTTTTGGAGATGGCCGGTTTTGCAACTAGACGAGTCAAGTGGTCGTTCGACTTTAATGACAGTGAGTTAAATTATAGTGTTAGATAAAAGACATTTGGTGCTCAAAGAATTGTTGAAAATTTTTATAATTACGGGAAAATACGCTTCAATATCATAATACAGATTTTTTTTCACCAAAAAAAAACCTAACAAATTTTTGAATTACATTTTCCGACAAAATTGCACCTTTTTATTTTTTTTTCTATTTAGAATATATAAGGTAAACGTCCCAGTAATCGCCACCATAAGAGATTTCATTGACTTCAAATATTTAGAAAATTGTTTTGGAAGGATTGGTTAAAAAATTATTGGTACTGATTAAAGCATTAAACATCCTGGAATATTATACAAATTGGTTTTACATTATATTTAATATTACTTCTTACTGATAAACATTTAAAAGTCAAAAAGCACCGATGTCCCAGTCACCGCCATTTCCAAATCTGCCATGTACTAGTAATCGCCAGTCGTTGTCCCAGTCTTCGCCAAAAAGGTTAAGTTTTCTTGAAATCAGTTTTTAGTGATTTGGACGTGTATTTCAAGTGTATCTTTGTATTTTAAGTATAATTTAATGAAATGAAAGATGTATTGTTAGTTTTATATTGATTGAGGCCTCCGAGATGAAATCCGTCGAAACATAACCTCAAAATCGAATCTTCTGATAGTTCCAATACGTCTGATGGAGATTATAATAATTAATCATAATAAAAATGAATTTTCTTTTAAAATTTTAGTTTTTATTTCAAGTAAAAATATTTTCGAATAAAATTAATATTTTATTTATAAGAAATAAAGTGGTCTCAAAAATAAATCGAAGTAAATATTTATTAGAATTTTTATCGCGATAAGTGATAACTACAATGATGAAATTCTTTTATAATACTGAATATTATAATTAAAAATTATTAACACTTTCCTTTTTAAAATAAAATTCGAAAAATAATATTGAGTTGTATAAAGTCATAAAACATAACTTTGTTCTATAAAATGGCTAAGTACAACATAATTACATGGGATGCAAAAATGTACACACTGGTAATTTGTATAATTAACTTTTTTGCAACATAAATTATAAACACAATGACGAAATTTGATAAATTGCAGTGACTGAAAAAATCATGTTTATTTCGAGGTTATGTTCTGTTTACGTTGTCAGAACATTAAAACGATTAAAACTATCAATAATTATATATCTGTTACACATTTTTCTTTATATTATGCAATATAGATTAATGTTAGCTAATGAAAAACTACTAAATAAATATTAAATTCACTAAAAAATGATAATAAACTACAAAATTGCTGATGAAACCACTATAATAGTCATGCCAATATTTTACATCACCTTTTTTCAGTTTTAAGCACTAATTTATATTACGATTACTTTTCACGCAGTAACAAGTCAGTTCTCCGATTTCATTTCACGCCTTTTATAAATTAATTAAATCATTATTTGTAACGAAATATGGAAATAAAATTTTGTTAGATTCGTCCCGCGATTACTCGAGCAACTATGCTTTTGAAATGTCCCTATAATCGCGCCCGATATTTCTCGAACGGGAAGGTACTAAATGAAGAATTTGCTTAATTTTATGAAACAAAAATTATCTTTTATTACAAAAAAATAATTTTTGTCCCGATCAAGTAATTTCTTGACATATTAAAAGCTTAAACAAAGAAACGTCTTTCATAACCGAAATGTTAAGCTATTTTCCACGTTTCGTGATTCATGGCCACCGGCAATACAAATCAATTTTTTTTACCCATGTGCACTATTTGTACAAAAAAACTAATTTGGTTTCCATAACAAGCACTGCTCAAACTTACTTAAAAATATTTTAGGAATGTATTTTAATGCGGAAAATACTTATTTCTGGCGTTTACACTTCAAAACTGGCGATTACTGGGACCGCGGGGATTACTGGGACGTTTACCTTAAATTCCTTATAATCTCACCTTTTATTTGAACAAAATTTATGGTGATTCATCTGGATCACGATATAAAAGAATTTTCTAATTTTAAATGCGCCGCAATCGCGCTGCTCTCCCAGTGTCACACAGTGATCAACAGGTTGATTCTTAATGGATTTTTATGTTTTTTATTGGAATCAATAGCCGTGAACCTTCCAGATATAATGAGTATCCTAAGATATTTTACAACGACTAAAGAAAAATTTGTTATCTAACAACGAAGTTAAAAGCTTCTTTTTCTTCAGCTTTTTCGTCATCGCAAGACATCTCTGTCAAGTAGATTCCGTAAAAAAAAAGCCTATTTATGAAAAAATGGTCCAAATGTCCATTCGTTTACAAAAATTGTTTAAAGAATTACTGAACGACAGCTATTCATAATTGATTGTAATCGTACATTAATATCTGCGATATTTCGTACAAAACCTATGGCTTTCAAATAGCTAATCATTGCGAAATACGCAGAAATGTCTTTCGTTCATTAGTTTATTTATAAGATTCTAAAAATGTTTTTTCTGACTCTCACCAACTGGAAGTTATTTTTAGTTAGTTATTACAATAATGTATGATCGGTTTTCATCAATTTGAGAGTCTCAAAATAAATGTTATCACTGAAATTAAAAAAAAGTTTAAACTTTGTTATTAAGAAAAGTTTTGCTCTAGTTGGAGTGAAATATCTACAATTATTCGTAATCTTAAATGTGATTAAGGATTATGACGATTATTCAATACAAATTTAACTAGTTTTAAAAATGTCGTATGATATCAGAGGTCAACATCTAAAACACAATAAAAACTACTTAATATAAGCAACAAACTAAAAATAAGTTGACCCACGTGAATGGGCAATAATTTGATGAAAAAAAAAAGATCAGAAAAGCCTTGAGTAAACAAAAATACAAGCTAAATTATAAACTGCTATCTCATTAACAAAAGTGGATTTAAGTATCACGAAAAAGCATCGTATATATCACTAATGAAGGAGGTTATAGTGAAAGGTTACTTTTGTGTATTATTCCGATTTTGTGTACAGTTCCAAAGTCAAAATTCTTATGTCAAAAAAAGATTTAGAAAAATTTTAATAATATGCAGAAATAAGGCCCGTATAAAATTGCGTTTCATTTTCTGAAAATTAAAACAGAATATGTTTCGTCGAAAGGAAATTTTAGCAGAAATATTAGTTTGATCGCTTTTACTCTGTAAGGAATGTTTTTGTCAATTTTGATTGAAAATCAACTCCTAAACGCAATAAAAAACGATAATTAACAATTCACTGGCCTGATTTTAAAGTATTTATATAGTTATTAATTCATATTTACGTTTATTCACTTTTTTTCATTTTTCTCGAAATTGATATTATAGTGTCGATTCTCGTCTTCAATTTTGTTTTCCTGTGTTTCCAGACCTTCAGCGATTAAATCATTACAAAATTCTTAGGGGCGACGTGCAACAGTGGCGAAACCCGAAAATCCTTCTTATCGAAAATCTAAAAGCAATGTATTATTTTGTGAATCAAGACAGCCGGGAAATGTCAATTATATATTCTTGCAGCATCATCAGATCATTGATCCGTTGAAACTTGCCTTGCCAAATCACCCGATTTCTGTCTTGTCAGCTCCAGCCAGTCAACTGGAAACGATAAACATACCAGGAAGCTCACTCTACTAAGTTTGATTCTTTATTCAATATTAAAACTATATATTATCATTCAATCTTGTTTTAAATATTTATGGACAAAAATAAATTGCTGAGTCGATCGGAAATAAGGTGAAATAGAGGAATGTGAGTAGAGGCGAGAAAAAAGTAATCATATACATTCGACATTAAACAATTAGAAAGAATATATTCCTTCAATAGGCGAATTCTCTTGAGTTGATTCATTTGTAAGAAATTAACAAATGGTAGGGTTGATAATAATAATGTTATATTTTTGTAATAGTCACTGGAGTAACAAAACATACAAGAAAATAGATATTAACCTTGGCAACCATCCCACTTTTCCAGTAAGCTGATAAAATATATTTTGTTTCAATATTCCCCTTGGCACATGTAAAAGATTAAAAATGTAACTAAAGTTTTTCATAACTATTATCCTTTGAGTTATTAAGTAAATTGTTAATTAATAAAATATATTCTTTAAAATAAATTTGCCAATCATATTCACGTTTGTCTGTTTAAATCAATTAATGATGATAAATAAGAACAGTTTATGATACTACTTCAAGCGCACTAAAACTTTCAGTGAGGATTGATAATCACATAATGTACAATTAGTGAATTAGACGCCAGTTGCGTCTGACAGTTTACGTGGCCAGAAATAAATAAATGAACATCCAAGCGCAGACAAACTTTCTTGACCCATGGTCTCGACCACCTTCTCTGATTTATATCCTATCAATTTTTATAATTGATTATATCTGTTCGTAAGTAAATATAGTATTTATTTTAAGTTTCAAGTCCTATCAAAATGAAACTTGAAAAAATTATATACATATATATGTATAATTGTATATGCGTCAATTAGAACAATTATTATTATGTTTATAATACTTAAGAGAAATTATGTTACATTATTTTTATCCCTAATATTCATACCGCATCTGTACAAGAAAAAATTATTTTTTCTATAATTCGCGAAAAAGTGCCAGTTTTTCCACCTGTTTTTGGTGTAAAAAGTTACCGATTTTTGCTCGATGACGTGGCGCATGCGCAGTGCCGACCTTTCCGGGCAACAGTGACAAAAGTGGACAGATGAAGTGGAAAAAGTAAATGGACAGTGATAAAAGTGAGGCACAGTGGAAAAAGTAAGTGTTATTTCGGGTGGGTTCGTGCTGCCTCGGGTGGACTCGTGCATCGCGCGCAGCCAACTTCATTCTATTTTCCGACTGTCGTCCCTAACCTAAAAGCAATTTCCTGAAAAGTCTCGAGTTGTGTATTTTGTATGTACTTTTGTCACTTGACAAAAGCAAAAAAACACCGTCAGTTTCTCCGAAAATACTGAGCTTGGTTTTTTTCACCAAAAATCGGAAGTTTTGAAGCCCTCAACTTTATGGGCCAACTATTCAATTGTGAGAACCAGCTTATTATTACTGCCATATTATTGCCATGGTTTTGATAATTGCCATTGTCATTGTTGCGTCAATCGACAAAAAATCGCCTTCTTTTTACACAATAAACAGGTAAACAAAAACTAGCACTTTTTAACAAATTATAGAAAAAGTATCGTGTCCCACACATTGAAAAAGCGACGATTTAAAACTCGTGTGATAGCCACCCTCGCTCCGCTCGGGTAGCTAACTTCACACTCGTTTTAAATCTCTCGCTTTTTCAACTTGTAGCACAATATACTATTTTTCCTTCTTATCGTACGTGTACAGATTCTACATAAGGAGATTAAACGAATATTCAGCAATCGGAATATCTACCCGGGCGGACACCATCCCCTCATCGTGAAACCAAATGAAAGATGGCACTAAAAAAGTCATAAATTCGATTTTGTCAAAAATGGGATTATTGCCTGATAAAATCAGATGATTTCCAACATTGGGGCAAAAGTTTTTTTTATATGTCATTACAATTTTTTTTTGCTATTTTTGCAAATCAAAATTTTTTCGCAGTTTTCTACGCATATTCTTGCAAAATTTCAGAACATCTTTTAGTAGGGTTTATGACCTTTTCATTTTGAATCCAAACATATTTTATATACTTAATCAACGCATTTATAGAAAGTTTATTATTTAACTACATAATAATGAACAAAATTTAATTTAAAACTTCAAAGAAAATCTAGTTTTTCACCTCTAAAAGTTACGATAATTATAAGTACTGTTTTTAAAGCTAAGGCAAATAATAAATATTTTTGTGGTAGGAATGCAGCAGCAGCTTGGTGGTTTCAGTAGAATAAATTACAGCTTTCAACAGAATAATCATGTCCCGAGGCCTGAGGTCTCATATATTTGAAAAGAGAGTTTACACCTGCTAAAACAGTTCCATTTACCTGTAACCATTTCTACTTCGTTAAATATATGAAATCAATTTCATAAATTATGTCAAAATAATTGAAGAATTTTATTCTCCGAAAAGACTGTATCTTTATTTGCACGTTTTTTCTTTCAAATATTTCAAACTGCATCGTCACATTCTTTCGCACTTTTTACATGAAGTACTTTTGCACATAATACTTTTTTTCGCAGCTTTTTCAAATATAAATTTAATTTTACGTGTGTCCAAGAACTTTTTTCTTAAACAAAAATTAATTTACTTTGCCTCTAAGATTGAACGTCGCTGCATCACATGTTATCAATTTTGAACGTTGCAATTGAAATTTATTTCTTTTGAAACACATTTTTCTTGAAAGAAAATTTTAATTACTTTAATGATAAGGCGAAACATATATTTCTTCATGAACAAAAAAAGTGTTTCATTTTATTCTGAATTTATTTTCTTCCTTTCATATAAACTAAGATTAGGATACTGAATTATTCATTGAATAATTCCTTGGAATTAGTAGTAAAAATTATTCGAAAATATTTTGTGTACAAAGTTATGTAGAAGTTAAAAACGTTTTGGATTTTATTTTTTAGTTCTTATACTTTTGTAATAGACTTTTTCAACTAAAAGTTTTAAGTGCTTTTGATACTTGTCATCACAAAAAATATCCTTGTAAAAAGTTCGTCCTCAAGACACGAGCTATCTTTTCCAGCAGCGAATGTTATTAATCATAAGGGCTTAACGTCTGCCATCAGCTATAAAAATTGAGAGCCACGATAAGTTTGCTATGTAATATTGACTCACGAGTACAATGCAATTTTATCCATTCCTGTATTTCTTTAATGTGCTCTCTCGTAAAAAGTGAGAGCTACTTTTGGTTATTTCTACTCGTACCATTCCTTCCCTTTACATTTTGAATATGGTCCACGTCCTTGGTAAGCCTAAAAATTAGAACTTCTAGGAGCATGTGACATTTTTAAAATGAATTTTAAACAATTAGAAAATTGTACTCGTACATAATTTGTAATTGTCGAAAGGTTAACCTACACTGAGAAACAAATGCTATATTCTCAATAAATATAATAATGAGTCAATGAATTTCGTTCAAAAGCAGGTGTTTTGTTAATTCAAGTGTATATGCTATAGAATTTATAGCAGCAATATTCAGTTTAATATCGATGCCGTAAATTCTGTAGTATACATGAATAAATAAAATATCTGTTCTTAAACGAGGTTTATTGATTCAACAGTATATTTTATGGAGAACGTAGATTTTGTTCTAAGTGTATATTTAGAATGATTGATTCTTAAGTGATAGAGTTAATTTTTTTCAGTTTTGGACCTTAAATTTAATCCAGATCCAGAAAATTTTGTATGATATTTCTTTATAATTCATTTGAATAAAATAAAATAATAATTAATTGTCAGTCAAAAACAACGGATCCATTAGAACGTTACGTTTTTATTTTAAAATACCTCAAATATGTAATTCGTCAGCATCAGAAGATTTAAAAATATTATATAGATCGTGAGAGCCATTTAAAGCTGCGAATTACAAGCAACAAAAGGTAGTGAAGTGAATTATCAAGGGCAATGAGGAAAATAGCGCACGAATAATAAATTAACAAGGAGAAAGCGAATATAATTATCAAGGAAGGAAGAAAATATTGGGTAAAATGTGTTCAGCACTTTTTTAGTTTCAATCTCTTTACAATTTTAATTCTCTCTGAAAGCTTTCAAATGGCTGTTTATAATTTTATTATTTATAGTTCGAAATAAACTGGTGTTCAAATCATTTATACAATTTTTTCTAATTTCTTCATATTGATGAAATGTAAAATGTTCCAATTTCCGTGCATAAAAAACTACCGGAATAAAGCGTAATGCACTTTTGGTCTTAAGAATTTTCATGATCCACTTATTTCAACTTAAAACTAAATAAAATTGTTAAGAGTTGGATTACTTTTTATTTCATAATTGTTGATCTACCAATACCGATCTAATTTTAGAGTATCTTTAGCGTTTTATTCGTTTTATACGACCAGAATTAAACTTAGGAGAATAGAGTCGACATCGTAAAAATTCAACTATAAAGTGCAATGGTACATTGTAAGATATAAAACTCCGTGTTTTTTGCTTCCAGAGCTGGGCAGTATTTCACAAAAATTGTATTTCAGGTATCTGAAATACAAACTAGATTCAGACAAAATACAGTTGAGATACATCACGGGGAAAACACAATTAGCTGATGTAGTTCAAATATACCTACAAAATACATTTGTGTATTTCGAAATATTATTTGAAATACATGTAAGAATTAGAATTTGTAGTTGAGGTATTTTCTGTATTTTCTTGAAAATACTTTCTAGTATCGGCATATAAAAATTATATTATAAATCCCTAGAGTATATAATAAGTTTAGGCATTTTATGATCAAAGAGCGAGAGTGCAAAAGAGTGGCAAACAGAGGAGAGAGTAGGGAGGAAGACAGAGGAGACAATGCTGATGATGATGAGAGCAGGGGCGGCTAGGAGAGGGGATGAGTGAGGGAAGAGCGGAAATCAATTTGAGGGGACGGGCAGTAGAATCCTACAATACTGTACATAGAACCGCGCAGTACTCTTATGTGGCGCATTAAGCTGCGCAGTAGAGGCCTGCAACGTGCAGGGCTGCGCATCAGGGCTCTATAGTGCGTAGACCTTCGCACTAAGTTTTGCAGAACGTAGGGATGCACAGAAGACCTACTAAATGTAGGGGTGCGCAGTCGAGACTTATGGTACATGGAACCACTCAGTACAATTGTGTAGTACATGAAGCTGTTGCATTAGAGACCTGCGGTGCGCAGCAGAGATGTGTAGCTTGTGCAGCTGTACAGTAGATGGGAAGGCGTGCGCAGTATAAACGTATGTTTTGTACAGATGCGCAGTGCAGTTCTGCAGTACATATAGCTGCGCGGTGCAGTTCTGCAGTACATATAGCTGCGCAGTGCCCGTATGCGATACATTATGCCGCGCAGTAGAATTTTACAATGTGCAGGGCTGTGCATTTGAGATTTATAATGAGTAGATCTGCGCAGTAAGTTGTGCACGACATTGGGATGCGCAGCAGACACGTGTGGTACACAAGTATACACAATGAAAGCCCTGCTGCATGTAGGGGCGCGCAGTATATATAAACTGTACACAAGGCTGCGCATTGGAGACCTCCGATATGCAGGGATGCGCAGTAGAGGTACATGGGTCATACAGCTGCGCAGTGCAATCTTGCAGTACATAGAGCTGCACAGTATCATTATATGGTGCATTAAGATACACAGCAGAGTCGTGTAATATACATGGATGTACAGTGAATATTTATAATGCATAGAGCTGCGCAGTAAGTGCTGTAGTACGTGGGGTGCACAGCAAACACGTGTGATACATAATACTGAACAGTAAATACCTATAAAATGTAGGGATGCACAGTCGAGATTTATGGTATATAGAACCGCTCAGTACACTCTTGTAGTATATTAGGCTGCGCAGTGGAGACCTTGGATGCGCAGTATAGATGTATGGCTCGTGCATCTGCACAGTGCAGTCTTGCAATACAAAGGCGTGCGCAATAAAGATACATGACTCGTGCATCTGCGCATTGCAGTTCTGTAGTACGTAGATCTGCGCAGTACCTTTATGTAGTACATTCAGCTGAGCAGTAGAGTCATGTAGTGTGCAGGGCTCCGTAGTGGAGATTTATAATGCGTAGAGCTGCGCATTAACTCCTGTAGGACGTGGCGATGCACAGCAGACACGCGTGGTACATAAGTCTACACAGTGAAGACCTACTGCGAAGCTCTATGCCTAACAAATACCTACTGTGCCGCTCTATATATTTCATAAATACCTACTGCGCAGCTATATGTCCGGTGAATACCTACTGCGCAGCTTTATGTTCTATAAATACCTACTGCGTATCCCTGTATATCGTAGGTATCTATTGCGCAACCTTACTTACCATATGTCTCTATTGCGCGGCCCTGCGCACTAAATGACTCTACTGCGCAGCCTAATTTACTACAAAAGTGTACTTCGCAGCTCTATGGCCCACAAGTAACTACTGCGCAGCTCTATGTCTCATAAGTAGCTACTGAGCAGCGTTACGTCCTATAAATACCTACTGCGTATCCCTGTATATCTTAGGTATCTACTGCGCAGCCTTACTTACCATATGTATCTATTGCGCAACCTAATTTACCACAAAAGTATACTGCGTAGCTCTATGCCCCACAAATAACAACTGCGCAGCTCTATGTCCTATAAATAACTACTGCCCATTCCCACAGAAGTAGTAAAATATTTTTCAAAATTTTGGCTATTTGTCCAGAATTTTCGGGACCATTTCCTTGTACATTCCCTTTTTTAGCTCTCCTAATTGTTTGAGGCGAATGTCTGCAGACAAGTTGCACTGCACTGAAAGAGCTAAATTAGTCAAAAATGCGTCTTTCCAACCTGTATTGGCAATAAAAATACAATATTTCGCCACTACAACGTAAACCAAAACAATTTAGCAGCGGATGTAATTTTTTGATTTCAAATGTAATAAATGGAGTATTTTTATAGATTTGACGAAATTAACCTTTAAGAACCTATAATTTCAGATAGATACGGTGGGTGTAGCTCGTTAATTTAAAAACAGGTAAATTAGTTTATTGAATATATTGAAATTGAATGAAATACATGTTAAACTCAAATTAAATTGGTTATATTCAAATCGCCAATGGCGATACCACGCTGAAAACACCAGTTCTCGTCAGATCACTGAAGTTAAGCATTGTTAGGCGCGGTTAGTACTTGGATGGGTGACCGTTCTGGAATACTGCGTGCTGTTGGCCCGTCGTCGGTGTGGTGGGCCCACATTGGTAGTAAATATCCACCTAGAAAGACTACCCGAATCGGGTAGTGAGGCAATGAACTTTCGAGTTCGAACTGCTAATCAATGTATGTATGTATATTCAAATGAATTTAGGTGAATTCAGGTGAACTTATTCAATTGAAGGAAATTTAATCAATATATGTATGTAATTCAGATTGGATAAGTTTTAAAGTTAAAGAGAATTCATGGAATTTTTATCGGATGTCACATGCATTTAATCCAACCGAAGTTAACCTAATTATGTTTAAAAATAAATAACACAGCCTCACAAAAAAGTGTTCTTTGCATCAGATTAGACCACCATACCTATACGTTTTTGGGGTCGTTGAATCTGAATTCGAAGTCTGCTTTCATGCCATCAGGTCAGGATCTACGGGCTATTCACTCTCGAGTATTCAAAATTTAACAGAAAATAACAAAAGGAAGCACGAGCGAGTAGAAGGTATAATGCAAGATTAACAGAAATAACGCGAGACTCATTCGAAAAGCAATGCAAGGTCGGAATTTGGACGAATACAGAAAACTAAAATGAAAGTAAATGAGAGTCACTGCGAGTAAAGGAGGAAAAGCGGCAGAATTCGACGAGAATCTCGACTGGTCGCTGCGGATCGCAGCGAATACGAGCGAGATTCACTGAGTACAACGAATGCGCACGATTAAACCAGGTTAAACATACGCCAGGTTGAAAATACGGACAGTCCGTACGTTTAGTTCCAGCTATAAGGCCAGGTTAAACATACGGTCAGTCGGTACTTTGTTGGTTAAACTCCTACCGATTTCCAGCGTCTCGTGGGGGCGGAATAGCACCCCTGTGACTATGATGATGGCACCCCTATGACTGGTCACAGAAATAATGTTGGTCAAACCCCTACCCCTTTCCAACGTCTCGTGGGGAGCGGGGAGGCACCCATGTGACTGGTCACAAAAATAAGGTTGGTTAAACCTCTAATCCTTTTCAATATACAACATTAAAAAAATGTACTACTTTTCAGAAAAAAATTTCAAACTTTCTTTTGGCCAGATAACTTTTTCTTGCTGTTACACTTGCGCATTTCGGTTCATAATTATTTTCCATGACTGCCGGAATTATAACCTCACTTCATTATAATTTGACGCTTGAGAGACTGATTGTGAATAGTGAATAGTGATTGGACAAACTCGAAGTGATAAGTTACCATAAGAGACTGATAAATCACCATAAGTTACCTGTAAATTAACGAAAAATTTGTTTTTATTGTTTCTCAAATCGAAGATTTCCTGCATTTGTCGAAAAAAATATCGTGCTGAAAATAGGTAGTTGTAACTCTTGTGAAGTTTGCAGTACTTGCCATCGACTCATCTACGTGTCGTTTTCAGCTCGCCTTCGGCTCGCCCCCAACTCGCCTCCGACTAGCCTACAACTCCCCTTCGATTCGCCTCTGTCTCGTGCAACAAACTTCCCACTCGTATAGGACTGCCTACTTTTCGCACTTGTAGCACAATATACTATTTCACGAACGAGTCTGTCTGTATTTCTGTCTTTCTGTGAGCACGATAACTCCTAAAAAAATTATTCTATTAGATTGGCCTTTGGTTTACTCTTTTAGGATCAGAAACTGAAGGTCAAGTTCGTTAGCCAGATGTTTTGGATGAAAATTTAAAAAGTTAGAGCATTTTTGAAATTTTCGAAACCATTTTTTTCAAAATTCCATGTACGGATTTTTGTGGTAGTTGAAAATTCGAACAGTTTATCCCTTTGACTTTGTTCAATAAAAAGAAAATTATCGGAGTTATACCATTTTCAAAATCCAAGAAAACAAACGATAATGAACATTTTAAGCCAAACAACGCTCGATATGAAAAAAATTACAAAAGAAATGAAAACGTCGTTTTTTAAGAGCCCTAAAAGATTATTATAACAATTTTTGGAATTTTTTTGAAAAATCGAAATTTCCAATTTTGAATCAACAAAAATTATGCACCCAGAAAAGATCTAAAAATTTGTCATTAATCACTTTTTTATAGGATACATAGTTTTTGTTTTATTCGTAAAAAACGTTGAAAAAAAAAAAATTTTTTTTTGGACGAACGACATAAGCTACGAAAAAAAATAGAACAAAAGTTGTTCACCCAAAAAAGAGCTACAAATTTGTTATTAATCACTTTCTATAGTAAACATAGTTTTTGTTTTATTAGTAAAAAAACAACATTAAAAATGAAGAATAAAAATTTTTGGACACAAGCTACGTCCAAACATAAATATACAAAAGTTGTTTTTCCAAAAAAGAACTACAAAAAGAGCTAAAAATTTATCAGCAATAATTTTTTGGTGGGAGGCCTAGTTTGTGGTATGTGCAACATAGTTTTAACATTTCCTGATTCTTCTGAATGTATTTTATAGAAATAAATCCGATTGCAAACAACAAAAATATGAATATATTACATCAGCCGATTTTTCTTACGTGTGTTCAAACTTTTGGCATAATTTTGTCTTTTTGATCCCACCAGATCAAAATCAAGGTCATTTCAAGGACAACTTTTGCTTATGAAATGAAAAAGCATTTTTGACCGGGATGCTGAAAGAGCGGGATATTTTACGTTCACATATGGTTTGCCCTATGGATCAAAGTGACCTTTCCAGGTCTTCCATAGGTCGAATAACTTTCTCAAATTGATTTTTCAAAGATAAAAGCGATCCGCATTAAGAAATCTATGAATTAAAGATTTGTATCGACCTTGGTATAGCTTCGTGATGTTTCTCCGACGGGCATTGGAGAACCAGACAGCAGGCACCTATATCCACGCTCTGCCGGCGCATGGCATTTTCCAATCCTCTGGGAAAAAGGATAGTCTCTGTTATATACTGGCTGCCAGAACATCTCGGTGATAAGGGACTGATGAAAGTACTGGAGCATCACTGATGAGCCCAACTTCAATAACCGAGCGAAAAACTTAAATTTGGTGGGGATACTCTGATCCGGTTATTGAAATTCAAAATCCTGTTTCATCAGAGGATGCTGGAAATGGTGACAACTGCTTTAATCAAGGATGTGTAAAATGATCCATTTTCCGATCTTTTGAGG